>VZTF01004030.1:2862129-2874629 GCA_013397755.1 Cnemophilus loriae
CTCCCAATCTGTAAAGCTTTCACCATTTAATCTCTTTAACTCTGACCAAAGTTAGTTTACATTAGATGTTGTTTTAAACTCGCATGGAACTAAATTAAATAAAAGCAGCTAGAAAATTAATCCTAATTATCTTCACGAAAAATAATGCTGCCTGGATCCGTCACCTGTTCTCACACACTATTAAAGAGATCATTTGCATTCACAGCTCTTAAGAAAAAATTACAGAAATGTAGATTTTTGCTTCATTAAACTTAGGTCTAATTTAACAAAAATGTAATATTAACATAAGTAAGTATACTAAAAATACTTTAATGATGTAAAATAGAGCAGTATAATCTTCTAAAGTGTGAATTATCACAAGCTTTGTGATTTTACTGAAGTCTGGATGTGCCCTCTGTCATCATATTCAGAAGGTAAGAATGGATCGCAAAAGTAACAAATAATGACTAGGGAGTCAGAGTGGCTCTACAGTATTCACCTAACCTCTTTGTTGTCTCAAGACAAACTGTGAAATAAACATTACAGTACTTTTTTTGCTTGCATGCTAAAAATGCTGCAATTATCTTTCTAAGAGTTACCATGAGGCAGGTAGTCAAGCAAACACTCCAGGTCTCGGGCAGATACTACAACTCCAGATAAGTTCAGAAAGAGTCTTAATGAAAACAAAATATAAAGAATCTTGCTTTTGAGCAGATTTACAAGACTGTAAGACTCTTCTAATAATGCATCTGGGAAAAAAAAAAAGCGGTGGTATTGTAAATCATGTTAAACATTTAAATATTACTCTGTATTAAAGTCAGCCTGGTCAGTGAAAATATAGGATGTTTTTTAAACAGCTTAGTTATTAATAAAGCACTTTTTTTCTAGAATATTATCATGGCAAATTTGTTTTATATTGCAAAGATCAGCTGGGCATTTTGTTTTTATTATGCATAGTCTTTTGTCATTTTTTTTTGTTCTGCGAGTTAATTTGACTGCTGTGCATAAGTGAAGTGAGCAATTCAGTAATTAACTTTGGTGTTTTAAAATGTATGAACTTTAATTAGATTTCATTATAAACAAACAAATGTCAACCATAATTATAAGCTCCTTGGTTTAACCACATATTATCCCTTTTCAAACAAACTTGATGTCAGACAAATTAAAATCAAGCAGCCAGCAATTTTGAGTTGAATTTTACATGATCTGCCAGTAACCTGATTACTTTAACTTCAATATCATTACAGGAAAAGTATTTCAAGAAAAATAATTACAAGAATTCCAACAGGAGACAAGCTTAATTGTATTGATTCAAAAGATGCATGTATATAGGAACCATGCTGAAGGAATAATGTTATCTTAAATCTACAGTTACTATTAAAATTATATTGTCTGGCATGAAAAAGGCAATTTGAGATCAGTGTCTGGAAAAGCAGAGATACAAAACTAACTGAAATAATTATCTTTACGCCATTATACTTTAAACAACAAAATATCAATGAGGAACAACTTCAAGGCATGAAGGTTTGCAGGTTTATTTACTGACTGGTGTATCTATTAGTACCAGGAACAAGTGGAGCTGTCAGGACATAATGAAGGTAAATGATTAGTTAGCACAGAGACTGAGCTCTTCTTCAATGCAATAAGAGTTAATTAAAGTTTACCACCAAACATCAACCAAAGCAGGATGTTGATCAGGTTTCAGCATTAAGTGCAAACAGACAATGGTTGGCAGCAATTAGTGCAGCTATCAAATGACATGCAATTATAATTATACATTTAAAACAGCTAAAGGCTTGTGGAAGGGAGGGAAGAATCCCATCAGCTTCTTTGACTACGTACAGTCAAAGTGCAGGAAACAGGTATCAGATATATCACTTCAATACTGTAAATCAATAGAATTAAACAAAAAAAAAAGGTTGTACAAGCACATTATCTGAAAAAGGACAATCCACTGTACATGAAATGGAAGAAATCTGCAGGCGACTCCTAACAAAGATAAGTACTAGTTAGATTAAATAAATTACTTTACTGCTGCCACTCACACTGACACGCATAAACAGGGAAGTGTTTGGGGTTTAAAGACTGGTGGCTGCAGCTTTATTACACATTTTTATGCCAGACTCAAGGTTACCTGCTATCTTTAGTCCCTGTGGTCACATTCACAGCATGAGAAGGCCCAGAAGGACCCCGGGCCCAAAGCCCATGACCACAAGAGCTGGTTTCACATGCTAGCTGCAAGCCTGCTGGGGAGAAGCCTGGGCTTACCAGAGGCAATTGCCTGGTACCCGAGCCACAGCCTAAGGCTCTGCCACAAATCCCCTCCTCTCCATCCCCTCCAATCAGCATGTGCGCCAGTTCTGCCTGCTCCCAAACCTGTGCCCAAGTTTTGGGAAAGGAAAAAGGAAGTGAGAGATTTCCACCATGGACAAACACCGTGCTTCGCACAGCATCAACGCAGACGTGCGAGTAACCCAGAGCACAGCGAGGGCTGGTGCTGCCACCGCCACGCGCTGCTCCTGCTCGAAGGCCTTGCGGAATGGGGGCAGCTACCAGACCAGTGATACAACGGAGGCGGCAACAATTTTCTTCTCGGTCTCCCATTAGAAACAAAGGAAAGATGATAAACAGCAGCACCTTTAATAGCAACACCAAACAAAGGAAAAACTGCTCTCATCCCAGCGCTGACAGCCTGCTGCACCCGCTCAGCGCCGATCTGGGAAGTTAAAACACCCCCAGTTCTGCAGTATCAAACGCACGGGGCGTACAGCAAAGCAGGTAAATAGCCATTATTAACCGGTGTAGCCCGACAGACAATTAACTACACACATCCAGTACCCAGACAATTCCCAGCAACTGCTCCACACACTGCAGATGGAATAACTCACTCCAACTCGCTCCTCTTGGGCTGGCATAGCACAGGTAAAAGGGATCACCTGGTCAAACACCTACATTGTTCCACATCATCACATGAACAAATCTGGCAAGTAGAATCCCCACCTCGAAGAAATCAAGATCTCTTCAGCATTTTTATGGACAATGCAGTGGGAAAAGCACCCTGCTCTTCCTAGGTACATAACAGGAAGCAAGACAAAGCTTTCCAGAAGACAAGTAGCCGGTTTCCAAGAAAGCTAAGCTGTGACAAATTAAAACCCGATGATGAGAGGAGCAAAGCGGTTAGACAGTAGGATTCATTGCTGAAGGATACCACTGAAATCATGAATCTACCAAGATTAAAAAAAAGAATGGAAACTGGCTGCCAAAATTATCCAGAGTTATTGTCATGAATGTGAACAAAATAAAAACCAAAACATAAATTGCAAGGGATATTAAATCTTGTTTTTCAGAGGTCTAAAAAATTTGCATTTGCAGTCTTGCCAAGGCAGGCATATACAATAGGTTATCCTACATCTGCCTACTGTGATATTCTTCAGAAGCATTTTGCACAGACTAGTCAAAGAGAGAAAAGGCCACAGAATCCCAGTTTGGCAATCAGTATGTTTTTACATTATGAATTACCCCCTGAGTAAAGAAGTGTCTACAGCAAGGAGACTATCCTTACATTTTATTTGAACTAACCCATGCAAAAAGATCATCAGCATCAGTTTATATTTAAATGTTGCATAAATTTCCACTGTGCCAAATTCAGTAAACCTTCTTTTAAGATTGTAAACACCATATTTTTTAATGCACTTTTTAATTATTATTTTAGAAGAAAACCCACATACATATGCAAAATGCATTAGGATGGGTTTTGTTAGTATGTTGGCTACCAGTTGTGATTTTCACTGGAATGTGCACATGTTCACATTGCAAAAATTATTTTAATAAAATGCTTTACTGCTTTTCATAGTTCCTGGGCTGAAGCCTAGAGCGGTTCTAAGGATTTTTTTTCCCTAACAAACCTCATTTTCCCAACTAATTCTGTTATGCTAGGGATTTGTGCACAGAGTTGGCTAATCCCAGTATTTCCCTAGAGCTGCATCTAAGCTATGGCCCACTCCCAGCACAAAAGTGTCTCCAAAAGCCCTTTCGCCCCCTTCAGCACTGATACACTCATTGGTCCTGACATTTTCACTTCAGCCATGACAAATGAGCTGATGGCTGTGATCAGATTGCACACGAGGACTGCTTTATCAAAGACGTATCATTAACTCTCATCACTGTCTTCCATTATGACTCTTTTGGTCAAATCTGTTGTGAAAATGCAAGTCAGTTTAAAAACATAACCTGAACATAGCAACAAACAAACTTCATTAAAAAGCAGGAAAGAAAACCAGACTCGGATGGGATCAGAAAGAGTCTAGCCTTAACTAAATGTTTCTCTGGGGATTTAAGTAACTGTACTCAACCTCTGCCCCAGTGCAAACATGGCAGTTGACCGTCTTCGAAAGGTCCCTTCCCCCATTGCGGACTGTGAGCACTACTTTGCCTTTTTTAGAGAAACAAAAATACAGCAGCCATCAAATATGTCTAAAAACAAAGTCAACTCTTTTTTTCCTTTTTAGTCTCTGAATCACTTCACATTCTGTGTGTCTGCTCTTATCAAAATATGTTTCTCAAATAAATCCCTTAAAGAATATAAAATTTTCATTTGAATCACAGCCACATAATCACCCTGTTTTCTGACTCACATTAAAAACACCAACATAAAGCACTGTCTGAAACGGAAATCACTCAGCTCCCTATGAATACCACAACCTTTCTGTCAAGTTAGAACCTAAGTTCCAGTTACACGGTTCTTGTTACATCTAGAGGGTTTACAAAGTATATATTTGTTGTAACGTATTCTAGCAATTCATCTGAGAATACACATCTAGCGGAGTCAACTGTAACACAACAGATCTTGGGAATGGAGGTCATGCTTTGAGATAAAGTGCTATTCACTTTTGGACCATGCAAGAAGCTCTTTATTCCTGTTCTTATTGGCATCAGTTCCCCCTTACCAGAGCAAGAACAAAGCCAAGTGCTCGTGTGAGGTTTATGAATAAATCAGAGGTGAGCCACTTTAAGTGCTGCCCATGATTTCCTTGTTGACAGTGAGCACTTAAACAGGCTTCTATGACCAGCAACTCCTGGCAAACCTTAATGGCTTCTAATCTGTACCCTGCTTCATTTCAGGAAAGAAATCACCTACCCCAATTTTTCTCAAGTCTTCACCTTTTGGGCAACTACTGTCCCACCTTTCTAAGAAATTCACATTTGGGGACTGTCCTGTTTCAGTGCCAAGTTTTCACATAACATACAACATAAAAATCACCATTTTCTTCCTTGAAAACAAATGACAGCTAATAAAATATTATTATGCTGTGCAACCTAAGTAATTCCCAGACAAACCATTACACAATTCAGCGTTTGTTTAAATTGCATAGATTTTTAAATGAACCTAAAAGATATGCAGTATATTTGCCTCCAATTATTAAAATCATGTAAAAAATATGCTGAGAGCAGATTCAACCCTTCTGTACAGCTACAGCTGAAATCAGGAATGTTTATAAATCATTACGACTGAATGTGTTTTAAAAATTCAAACGGCCTCAAAATCTATTTTTAAATAATAATAACATTGAAAATCAAAATTATTTCAACAGCAAACTCTGTGCTGGGCCAAACAAATCTGGTCCGAGAACATTAGAATCCAGCTGTGGCAAGACGCTAGGTGTTTCAGTGTGTACGTCTTTGATGCACAAAACCACTCAGAGGCCTATACTGTTCAACATTAAAGCTGTATCCTGCACAGAGAATAGATTTCAACATGGAATGAAATTCTTCATTTTTAAGGACTCTCTTTCCCTCACAACGCCTCTTCTCCCCCCCCTCCCCCCCTCCCTTTTTGACATGTCACCATCTCCAGATGGCTGAATTGACTCTGTAGTAGCTGAGTTATTGTCAGGCTCCCAGTTTCTGCTCTATTTAAATACTAACATTTTTTTACTCTGCCGTCTCTTGTTGCCTTTCCACCCACTCGGGAAAAAGCTGTGATTTCAGTGAGTGTTCCCCTCGGGGCAAGGGGCGGCTGCCTGGCAGCGCTGACCTGCCGCTGCTGGAATTGCGGCGGGTGCCTCAGCAGATGACGCTCTTCTTTGCAAAGGACTGATCCAGACCTGGGGAAATCGATGAGGCGGCGCTGGACTTTGGAACAGGCCCTCAGTCAAAACTGGAAACTACAAAAATACTGCGGAAACCACGTGTCAAGCAAGAGAGAAAGCCACAGGCCAGACCACTTAGGACTTAAAACTCCAGTGATGCTTTTCACTGGAACTGAAATGTCTGTCCCAGTGCACTGGCAGACAACTCAGTGAGAAATCATATTTTTCTTCCCTACAGAAATCAGTTGCTCCTGCTGGAAAAAGTCCCAAAGCACATTGCTTTGTTTAGGCAGAGTGGCTCGTGGTTTTGTGTGCATGGGGTGGCACTTCCCACCCCGGAGACGACTGCACTGCAATGGCAAAGAAAATTATTTTTTTTGTGAACAGTTTGTGAAAACTCAAAGGAACTGAGAGATTGAGGGGTGACATATGCCATATAACTAAATAATTTATCTTAGAAATGTTACATTTCCTTTAATTTAAACCCTTGGTGCTGTAAACAAAATCAATAACCATATTTCAATTAAAAAAAAAAAAACAAACCAAAACAAAACAGAAAAGGACCTGAGTGAAACCCACAAGAATAAATTCCCTGTTTAAGGAGCTACTTTTCACTCAGAACCTTATTTTCTGGAATGAGGAAGGCATGGAAAGAGTTAGGTGGTAAACAAGGAGAATCTTAATTAAAGGTAGACAGCCATGGTTTCTCAAACAGGCAAACCACCTGCATTTGAAAACGTCATGTAACACCTGGCAAATCCAAGGACATTTTTTTCCCCTCTCTTGTTATGAAAGCTCTAGTCCTCTGAATACCAAAAATCAAAGGACCATCCCCAACAGATAGTAATGTTTTTGACATGAAAAAGAGATTATTCTTATCTGTTACACTACCATCTTCTGGAACAAGTGTGGAAACAACTGGGATTACTCCAGGTTTCCATCAGTGCCCCAAACACTGGAGCACTACCAGTGACAGGTGCCTTGTCATCTCAGATTAGGTGAATTTATAAGGCAGCCTCAGTGTCAAAACAGGGAGGAGCAAGCCTTCAGCAGCAGCCTCTCACAGACCCTCAGCTCTGCTGTTACCTGGTAAAAGGAAGAGAATTGACCCCCCTCAGCCTCTCCGGAAAACCTCTTACTTACAGACCCTGTGGTGCCTTCCTTAAAAATAGAAATGGTAGCACAAAAAGAGGAGATGAAACCTTTTGAATTTGATTTTATGGGATTATTGTCAAGTGGTAACTACAGGCCTGATTCTTTTTCCACTAATATCAAAACTGTCTGTCTTGTCAGTTTTACACCCATATTATTCCTCTAATTTCAGGGCAGTAATTGTTAATTTAGTTTGGGGTGAATGGGAAGAATCTAGTTTTTTTGGGTTTATATGCCATAGGCACACATCAAGACAGGCCTTTCGTATGTATTTCTTTGTTGCAGGAACAGAATGTTTGTCTATTTAAATGCAGTTTTAAATGTATATCTAGTGTGCACATCACTTGTTCTGCAGGCATGGCTGCAGCCTATATGGTAAATGTTTGTTTTCAGAGTCACCATGGTCTTTCATGTACATACAGCTTTTAGTTCGTGAACTATTGACCTGAAGGACTGTAACACCTTCTTAGGAGCTGGGATAAGTGATCAGATCACTGCGAGTATTAAAAGTCTGCTAAATTTGTCTGTAAAGAGATCCCAGTTTATGTGTGTGTCTTTAAATTTTTTCTCAAAAATACAAAAAGCAAATAAAATATAATTCAGACAAATTACAATCTAAATAGATATCTCTCTCTCTCCTTTTTCTTTTTTTTTAATTGAAAGCCGATTCTGAGTAATGTGAACATAAAACAGAGAGTCTTGATACAGGAAACTTTTATTTTGACCATATAACTTATTTAAACCATTCCTCAGAATATTTTTTTTAAGAAGAAAATGTAATTCCTCAACAAGTCTACCATATTTCAGTCTGGCGCAAACTTTTCTGGTTAGTTCGGAACACAGCAAAAGCTGCAATAATAATGAAAATACTGGTATAAAACGGCTATAGAGTGACTATTAAAAAGGAATAGAGTGACATGTATTATAGACTAAACTTCTTGCTTTTATTTATGCAAAACAAATGTATCTCTACAGGTCTGCAAAATCCTGCTATCAATAAATGTGTTTATTACCCCTTTCAAAAACAACAACAAATCTCAACAACTACCGAACAAAACCTACTAGGTTTGTTATACCTATTCGGTAAAAGCAACTCATACATGTCTTAGTTTCTCCTATCTGTGCATCTGTACACATAAACATATTTTGTGTTACATCTTATTCTTTAAAATCCTGAATCCCAGAATCTCAGTGTGCTGGGTTTCTGCCCATTCAGTAAGAATGCAGACATCACATAAGTTATTATTAACCCATGTGTTATCCAGTTCTACAGTGGCTGGAACTTTGCCAGAGACAACACATGGTGCTTGGTTAACAATATTTTTAAATATAAATTAATTTATTTTTTTAATTAACACATTTTCCTTATGGAAATACACTAATAAGCTCTTCCCAGAATGAAAGATATACCCTAAGCATATTCCTTTCAAAGAAGTTTTAAGGCATTTCATAAAGTAAGCAGCAAAACATTCTAAAACCCCCAGAAGGTCTTTATCTTTGCTTGAAAAAAGAGAATTTTTCTAACTATTCTTCCCAAGCACTTTCTGCATTTACAGTTTTGGTTCATTTATCCATAAGCAATCCTAATTTCTTAGAGGCATCTCCAATGTTTAAATATTATCAGATCAAGCCCAATACTGAACTAACGAGCATTTACAAATAAATGTTCTGCAAACTGGAAAAAATCCCCGAAACAAGTTAACATTTAGTCTGACTACCAAGAGTTTTCCACAGTAGCTCTAAATCGGTAATTATGTTGACCTGATAAAAAAGAGAGCCTATTTAATATGCACACATACAAATAATTATTCACACTGCATTTGATTTACATACGTACAAAAGAACCACTTCCCACTTTCAAAAGTGGCTCAACACTTATGGTATTTTAACTGCCCTAATTACTGTTGAGAGAACATAATTAGAAGCACTGATCACATTGTCAACAGCTAACCAGTTGCAGCCCTGGCTGGGGGCCTGATCCTGCGCTGGCTGGAGGCGGAGGGGGCCAGCACTGATTGCAGAAGGAGGCCAGGGCCCTTCTCGCCACCTGAATCTACGGGAATCCAAATGTTTTAAACAATCTGAGTACGCTGACACAGTCACGCTGAACACCCCGCTCCTTATGTGCATATATCAATTGCTATTTCGCTAAGCTTTCTCTGTTTTCAAAGGCGAGCAAAGAGAGTAATTTTTTCCCCAGCAAGGCTCCTATACCACTTAAACACTTAGCACTGAGTCAGAATTCATAACTTTTTCCAAAGGAGAAACAGTTTAATAATTAAAACAGATATTGACTAAACCCCGCTTCCTTGAATACCAAACTTTTATTAGATTATTACGTGTTGATGCATAATTTCCATTGGCAACTTCTAAAGCAGCTCCTTCCCTCCCTGCCGGCCCCTGTCCTCCCTCTTTCTTTCCCCCAAGCAAAGTGCTGGGAATCCTTGATACTCAACAGTCAATATTTGGTTTGCCTGTCATGTTCCTGGAGCTCCCCTCCATGCAAACCTGTGTTTCTCATCCTTTCGCTGCACTGCTCTCGTACATGTTACTTCACATGATGATGTAAATTCGGGGCATCTTAGCAATTTGCTAAAATCTGAGCTTCTGCTTGTTTTCTCAAGTCTTGGACAAACATAACTTTAGGGAGAGCTGAACACAGGCATAAAGAAAGAGGAGCCTGCATTTTCATCTTCCTTTCATCTCAGTCATTCAGTCAACCATTCAGTGCCCTATTCAACAGAGCTTTTCATTATGCAAAAAAATGCTAATCCTTTTCCGATGCTTTCACACTTGTATAAACCCCCATTCCTTCGACTGAAAAGCAATTATATCAGTTTACCTTTCTGTCAAAAACAGGATTAATATTCCAATACCAGAATCTCCTTTATTTTCCTATCTTTTGCTTTAGGAAACTAGAGATTATTAGTGGCGGTATTCCTTAGAGCAAGAATACATTATTTTAAATATGATTATTTTAGCCAAAGCAAGAGGGGGGAGGGGGAGGGAGAGAAAAAAACTTCAGTTGCTGCGGAAACTCTTTTCAGTGACAGAACTGACCTTCCCTTTGCAGAGGCCTGAATAGAATGAGCCTTACTCTGGTCTATTAATCAGAAACAAATTATGAAAGAATGTGGCTGGACTGGTTGACACTATCCTGTCTTGGGAGACTCAGTAACAGCCTAGTAACAATGTCCTCTTCATGGGTAATGAACAGCCATGACAAATGGGGCAGAGAAACTATTTATTTGCATATGCAAATTCTCACACAAGGGAAACATGTACAAACAAGTGTCATTGTAAGGTGGATTAGGCAAACAACGCTTTCTTTTTAGGACACTCTGCAGCCCAGAACATTAGTCAGCACAATTAAACCAGTCTCCATGGAGACTAATGAAATTTCACCATGGTATGAGTTAAATTAGATAGCTAGTTATGTGTTTTCACAATCCAACTTGAAATCCATTATTGTTTCAGAACAATACAGCAATTGTGCCTGGCTGATCTTTGCCAGCTCAACAAGCTCCTAAGTTGACAATTTGCATATGTTAATATAATTAAGCACTAATTACATGAAACTTGTACATATTCACATGCACTTTCCCTGGGCGCTTCTCAGTTTGAACCTTGGCCAAGTCTTTAACCCTTTGAATGAATTTGGAGCAGCAAAGCTCTGCCTTCTGGGTACAGCCCCAAGGCAGATGCAGAAAAGCTCTTCATTTATAAACACAAAGCTTAACCTGGCTTCTCATATTTCTATCAACAGGCTAGAAAACATTTTTTTATGTGGTAGGGTAGGAGAAAGGCCGAGGGGTGGAGGGAGCTGGATTGGAAGTACTTTAGAGACCCAGTTCTGGTGACCTTTTTGCATATGAAAACACAAATATTTACCCACCTAACAGGTCACAAACACATGTATTGCCATTGTCACAGGTCTTCAAGACCCGAATTGTCAAAAACTAGACTAGGTTTTACGTCAGCGCTCTCAGATCCACAAAAATGGGAATGAGAGAAGGAAAAAAGAGCAAGCAGTAACTAATGAGCTTTACATAAATATATGCAGAGGCAATTAAGCAGTGTTAATTACTATGACAGCAGTTAATTGAATATAATTAGATATTTTAAGCTACTGACTAAGGCATAGTTAAGATTAATTTTATTGAGATTAATTGTAAATAAGAATAGATTAACTGTGTTTTGACAGGCATAAAAAGTAGATCTGCAAATTAACTAGGAGAACAGAAACTAGCACAAAAATCATATATTATCTTAATGTCACACCTCAGAATCATCTGCTCAATAAACATGACTTTTCAAACCCAAACAGACAGGAATCTTGAAGAAAAACAAACAGCTTGCAGAGATTAAAGAGCCTTTTGTCCTTTTTCATGTGCATTTCTTTTAGCAGACTAAATTAAGCGAGTCTGGTGTACGTTTTTAGGAAGGAACATTTCACACTGAATGGAAAAAATGTTCTATCACATATGAAATTCATGCAGCTGTGCGGAACCTAGTCCAGATGGTCTAAGACTATAAAACAACACTAAATGATAGACAGTAGGGCCTTCTCAAGATTATGTGATAAAGTCACAACCTCATATTTTGACTTAAATTTTCTGTCATGTATTGTTTCCTTCCAGATCAGACAGTTCCATTTTAATTTTCAACTGATCCTGAATATCCAATGGAAACTCTCAATAAACATTACTGATAAGCATATGAGCAGAAATCATAAAATATTTACAAAACGCCCCTTAGCTTCATTAAAACAATGCTGAATTCGAAGTGTCCTGGTTCCCCCACAATACTAAACTGTTCACACCACTTAGCTTAAATAGGTAAAAATGCCTGGTTTTAAATATGCTTCAAAAAAACACCAAAACACATCCTACCAGCACATTAATTCATGCATGCTGCTTAAGAAAATTAACAACAAGGCTGAAGAATGCTGAACAAATCACTAATAAGAAAGGAGCTTCAATTGATTTTGAAATAAATCAATAGGTGATTAACACAATATTTTTAAAGCAGTAGAATGTATATATATTATATAAGCATATATATTATATTTTCAATACCTTTTTAGCTCTTAATCGAACAAGGGCTTTACAACAGTGAGCATGTCCCTATATTGACTATCAACTTCTTTGGAATGCCTTTAGTCTTTTATAACGAAAATCCAAAAAACGGTCTGTGAAACAAGGCTACGACAAGCCATTCTGCAGTGAAAGATTTTAAATCATCCAGCCTCTTCTAATAGACTTGAGACTTATTGAGGTA
>VZTF01004030.1:2887834-2990668 GCA_013397755.1 Cnemophilus loriae
GGCCGGCAGGTGCGAGGGCCCCGCGCCGCGCCCCGCGCTGGAGGGCGCCGGGTGCCCCGCGCCGCGTGCGCCCCGCTGGCAGCGGCAGCATCCCCTCCGCGGGAGGTGCCCGGCTTTCCCAGCCCGTCTACCTGCCCTTGTTTGTCTGGGGCAGGAGGTGGGGTTTGGAGTCTGGCTCTTCTTACTATTTTCTTTTTTCCTCTTTTTTTCCCTCCCTTTCCTCCTTTTTTTTTTTTTTTTTTTTTTTTTTTTTTTCCTCTTTGCTGTGTTTCANCCTTTTCCCTTGCTGTGTCCTGATTGTCTGGAGTGGGATCTAGATGAGGGATCCCCCCTGGCGAAGTCACTCATGTGCTGCTGGCTGTGACACATGCTACGTGTGTCGCCTTTGTATGGTCCTGGTTGGGCCACATGCACTTAGCCTGCAGTTTAAGGATTTGCTTTCGTGTGTGTAGTGAGAGCTGGAATAAAACAGGATTTCGAAGGGTACCACTAGAGTTGACATTTCAGGCCTGCTCTGGGTTTTAAATAAACCTTAAACAGAGGAAACGATTGTTCCAGGTTAAATGGCCCTAAACTTTCCTTTGTTTCATTAATTGGGATCTTCTGTTGAGTTCTTGTGACAATTCTTTTAAAGAAGCCGGAGGAATAAATCTGATTCATTAGTTTCTTCCATACTGACTGAAACCCTTTTGCTGTCTTACACATGGCTGGAGTTATGCTTAGACTTACTTCTTGTCTTTAGGTTACACACATGAAGCAAACAGAGAGGGCTTGATCCTGCCAGTCCCTTCTCGAGTGAGTAAACGTAGGTCTGTCCCGTTGTTAGAAACTCTCACTATCGTCAGGGGCTCTGTTTGGTGTGAAGCCTGATAAAATTGTTTTACCTGTTCCAGGCCCCCATAAGGCTACCCAAAACAAATGTTGCCATATAATTCTGATTTTCTGAAAGCATGATAGATGTTTTTTTAGCTAAGCCTCTAATAACCGTAACTTTCTTCTTTGCTTAAATGTGCTTGAGGGAGGAATGATAGCTTTTACATTAAATGTTTCATAGTACTGACAGACGCACAAATGGAAATTAATATTTTTTATAGTTTCAGAGAAAATACAATGCACAAACAAGGCAAACAATATGATCCAGAAGTCTTATTAATTAAAATCCAATATAGGAGTGTACATTTTACAAATATTTGCCTGGGAACTTGGACTCTTAAATTCTGTCAATATCTCCATCACCTCTGAAATTATTGCTCACCTATGTCCACAGTGACCCCAAATTGTCAGAGAGAAAGCCTGCCAGTTGTAAATCCACACGGGGCTACAACAGGATTGCAATTTATTATAAAGCAGAAATGTTACTGAAGGCAAAATTGGTGCCTATTCCCAAGTCCACACCTGAAAGGAACACAGTTTCCAGAAATAAAGACGTTACAGAGGATTGTTTAATAATTTTTTCGTGAGATAGCATCATCTTATTAGGTAGATTATGTTTTTTTCTGGATTCTTTTTAACGAATTCTGAATGTTTTTTTTAAAAATTTGTTTAAAAATAACAGGGACAACTGAAATTCAATACCACCTTGAAAAGATTAAAGTATTTACTTAGGCTGCAGACTTTGTGCATGACAGTACATTACAGAATAGTCAAGATAGAGGGATACTTTTTCCTTCTTTTCCCAAAAGGATCTACCTTGTTATAATCTCGCTTCACTCTGAAGTGATGTTAATGAGTGCAAAAAAATATTCTTGATGTAATTTAAAAGAGGAAATGAAGGACTATTATAAAACTAAATTTAAAAGTATGTTTTAATACTGTGGAAAACAAATACAGAATAGATGTATTTTGTGGGGAGGTCTTATATACCATGTGCAAAGAGCTTTATTTTAAACAAGAGTGTCTGTACATTCCTTCAGATAAAAGTGTGCACACTGTAGTTAGTCATAGGATTTTTGATCTATTGGTCTACTTATTTTTAACAGAAAATGTTTGTAATATAAGATATGCATAAACAACTTCAAAGAGCATCTGAAATTTATTCATAAAGATAAAGTAAATTTAAAAATGTAAAATGCTACTGATTACGAAGAAGTGTTCGTAAAACACCTAATTCAGAAAATAAACCTGTGAATCTAAAAAGACGCTAACCTGCATACACAATGTGGACAACTTTCCCCTTTCAATTCATTTCTAGTGTCAGGATAAAAATGACCACAGGAAAAATATTTCACTTTTTTTCTCGTTAAGCTCCTTTAAAATTGTCTCTTCACAGAGACATCTTTAGAATTTAGAAGTACCCTAGGAATCAGTATTCCTACCAAATAATTATTTTGAAAATGAATATATGTGCCCTTTTCCTTTGTTTGTTTCAGTACATAGTTGTGAGTATTGTCATGAGTAAAAAAGAAATAAAACCTAAAACTAAAACATGTTGTAAGGCAACAAATAGATGCTTCTATATTTATGCTAAAACATTTGTATTTTCTTTTAATAGGAAGCCTTCATAAATTATTAAATCACACTTGATCAAGTTAACAATGGAGTTAACTACCAGCAGGTAAAATGCTCTTTTCTCTCTAAGATTTATACTTGAGCCCCACCGACACTTCATCTTTCTCTTCTACGTATTTTTTTGTTAACACAAGTTTATTGAAACTTTTATTTTGAGACTATTATAGTAAATAAAACATATTTGTCTGTGTGTCTGTATGCACCAACACACAGAAGAAACTGATCTGTCCCTTTTTCATACAAAAATACCCATGTATAGTTATATATTTAGAAGCATACCAAGGTCTGCTCAATTTTTGGTTTTGGCACAGTAATTAAGGTGTCAGGATTCAGATATGCTTTAATGCTGAACAGTCAAAATTTAGCATTAGAGCTCCTGGTTCATCTACAACAGGATGGATACTGTGTTTATAGAGTTCATTTTTGACCTTACCTGAGTAAGTACTTTAAGTTAAAGTATGAGATGCACCTAGAGGGGTAATACATTGAGTTTAATAGGAAGACAGTTAATAACCTTTTTTCATCCTCATGCACTATCAATCATGGCTGTCACCAGTCTGCTGAATCAAAGCAAAAGTGTTCTTCACAGATGACTGATTAGAAACGCAAAATCACAAGATCCATCTTCATGGTCACTTTTATTATAGTCATTTTTAAACTGACAGCAACCTGCTCAGTTTCAGCAGACTGGGCATCACAAATAGTGTCACTCAGTGCAGCTAAGCATGAGAAGATGTTGGCTGGATTATACTTAAAAATAATTAGGCCCAAAGCCTTTTGTGGAAGCAAGAAAAAGGATTTTTGTGGTTCTAACCCCATCTTTTCAACGCCAGCAGTAGTCTACATTTTTACAGTAGGTTACTATTGGAAAATATTTTCATCCTTCCACTTCAAGTGAGTAAATCAGTTTTGGTGGCCCTTGGATACTTTTTGGAAACGATACCTTTGTTGGTAATGTGACCAATGAGTTTTGATATAATCACCCTTAAGCAGAGGCTTAACATTGCATACTGCTATTTGTACAGTGCTGTGATGAACTGTTGGTTTCCAGCCTTCTGAAGAATATTGCAAAAGCTAATTACCTTGTTAACTAGATTTGTTTCAATAACATTGTCTCCTGTTCAAATAAACTCGCAAACAGCTCAACGGTATAAGGTTATTTATAAATTGAATGGGCTCCAGCAAATTTAAAATCAAAAATGGTGTAGGTGAGAGGGAGAGGGAGAGAAAGGGAGAGAAGGAACACTGATACTGCAAGTTGTGCTCAGTTCTGGTGTGTTTCGGGAATGCAGTGAAATCTAATGTAAGGAAGGTATTAAGTAATGCTGGAAAATGAAAGCTGGTTTGTTTGGAGGTTTTTTGTTTGGTTGGTTTTTTGTTTTTTAAGAAATATAAATTGCACAAATTGCTATTGCCTCTAAAGGGTGCTTTTCTTGTGTGAAAACTGTAGGATTGGTTCCTTAATGTAAATAAAATCCTTTCCCTCTACTTATTGCTGCTTAACATGAGTAAGAAAATAATAGATTCTGATTTGGAATTTCGATTCAAGGACTGATGGAGTGAGAAGACAGCCAAGACTAATTTTTAAATTAGGTGGAAGCTAAATAGGCCTCCCTCAAAACTCTTCAAAATATTTACCAGTTTTTAAAATTTAAATTCCACTTCATCTTGTGAACACAAAATAACATATTGCACCAGCTGAGCATCGTTTTAGAATTATCTTTAGAATTGCAGTGAAATGGTGCCTCTGGTTTGCCACTTAACTTTAACCTCCAAAAGGTAGTCTTAATAGTAAGCCTGATTTGTGTAGCTATGATTCCTTTAACACAGCTCATAGGACTCTAAACTCTGTATATCTAAAACTTCCCTTTAAAACACGTTTGGTAACTACAAGTGACTTCAGTGTCGGACCTTTCATGCAGTGCCGCTTCCCATCCTTCTCTCTCAAACTGTAGGGCAGGACTTTGGTCAAGTAAGGCTCTTCCAGAATGAAATGATCTTAATGTCCACCCTCAGACCTCACTCTTGCTTTTAGGTGTAGACTATAAACACACACACACACAGAGTAACATGCTCAGTGGTGATGAAATGCTTGCCTACACAAGCATGCAAACACACACAAAGAACATGCTTCATCCATGTTTTTAACACTGGCACACAGTCACTGCTTCCTGGATAGTTATGCTGAAACATGAATACCAAGCTAATCATGTCAGGAGAATATCTTTATTTAAAGTATTCAAGTTTTGTAATATTTCCATGTACTAGATAAACAACTGTGAGACTGAAGAAGGAAAGCTGTAAGCAAAGTAGGCAGCTTTATGTCCAGATTCACATGCTCTGTAAACAGTTTGATTCCCCTATTTCCCCCAGTTAATGCTTATCTTAAGGATATAATTAGCATTGATAATATGGTCCCATGTAGAGACTCCATGTTTGTTAAAGTGGTTTTAATATGCATCTGTATTTTCTGATGAAAAATTGATACACTAATGCTGACTGACATCTGTCTAAAAATCAGAGGCTAAGTATGTCTGAATTTAAATTTCCGAGCATTAATCAAAACTTAATCAAGCGAAGAAACTAGCAATGTCTACTGATAAATAATATAATTGTATTTTAATAATGATGCTTTTGGGGGGAAGACAATTAATATTTTTTCCCCATTAGATATTTTAAATAGTATATTCTATATATAAATGGCTAGACAAAGTTGACTGTGAATTATTCCTGTGCACTTTTCTGTGTAGTAAGAACATATTTTAAAGAAATCCTGAGATCTGCAAGTATAACTATCTGCACTAAAAAGAAAATAATACATTTTTTTTGGCTACAAAGGCTTTCTAGATTCAGGTAGAAAAGTTGTTCTTTCTCCTAAATATTAAATAATACTAATCTACTTCCTAGTTTTTTTTTTTTACTCAGTTACCATTTAAAGACAGTATGGAAAAGGTGCTCACTATAGCTTAACTTGAGCACGTAATAAATCCATGCATCTCTAAAAATGAGCATAAAAGGATGAGGAATGGTAAGAAACTTTCTGGGTTTTTTTCCTGTCACGATGACAGGAGACACAAGTAATAATCATTAAAATATTTTTATTACCTTAAGGAAACAGCTACATCAACCTGACTTTGTAAAATTTCAGATTGCATATGTTGTTTTACTCTATATGCTGCATCTTCCCCAGAGTGTACTGTTCATTGTGTGCTTATTTCCCGTCACTACACTTGCTTATCCAGAATATTTATTACATATTAGCATATAGCACAAAGTTAATTTTAAAAGGGTAGGATTTTTAGAAACGAACTTTGAATTAACTGTTTTTCCAACTACAATTCTATCTATCAATCCTTGTAAGACATGACTGAAGTAAGTACTAACATACTATTGAGGAAATGTTACAGTAGAACAATTATAACATGTTTAAGTACTGAATGCATGTAAATATTTTGTAAGATTTACCAAAATGTAATTTATATGATAAGTAAGTAAAATAATTTGCATCTACTTTAGTGATTTCTAACGTAATTGGTGGGAAAAAATACTTAATGGGTAGTCACGTGCATGGAAGACAGTAGCTGAAGTACAGCATAACTTTTATCCTAAATGAGCAGATATACCCAAGTAAATAGACCAAACAGTATCTGGAAGGTTTCTCCTTCCAAGCGAACTTATCATAAACATATACAGACCCATGAAAAGTACCCCTCAAATCCTCTAACAGCAAAGCAGAGCACTGCAGACAAGAACACTAGGAATTCTCATGCCACACCTGCCTTTTTGCTGCCTGAATATGCAGCTATTTTTGTCCTCACTGCTTCTTAATTTTTTTTCCCTTTGGTTTCTGAAATGTTCCTTGCAGAAACTTAGAAGGAGGAAAAAGCTTTTCTATGAGCACCAGGCTGCAATAAATGTGTGTATGTGAGAGAGAGTGTGTGTGCATACAAAGATGTATCAGGAAGACCAGACTGGTCATCTTTCAGCATCTGTCTCCTACCTGGGGCTCAGAACCTCAGCTTTAAAGGGAAAAGAGAAGGGAGCAGAGGTCATGCAAAACATTTCTATTTATATATTCAAATTACCAGTATTTAGAATAAAGATATTGTCCGATACCAACATTCCCAGTTGCTCACTAGGCAGATAATTTTTACCTTCTCTCAAAAGGTATCGGTACCGGTACCTCTGTGTATCACTAAGTCCAGATGATTGCTCATCGAGACTTAAAAAGGATCCTGCACTTTTCCTCTGCGTTTTTAAAAATATTGAACACATGCTATGAAGTGGAGATTTCTGTTTTGTTGTCTTTTTATTGGTCTTTTTTTTTTTATCTTTATACTCTTTCTGTTTTCTGCCTCCCACAAAACATAATAGCCACAAATCCTTGCAGGTTGTTTTTGAATTTATGCTTTGTAAGAGCAACACTTTATAGGAATGATGTGAATATTCCTTTGCCAAACATGCCAAAACCAAGTATTTTTCTTCAAACAATTAGAAACAATACCTATTTTTATCCTGCTGCTGAAGGATGCACATAGAAACTTTAATATAAACATCACGGATATGCTGAATACAGTCAAACAAGTGTGTCTAATACAGACTGAAAACAAGAGAAGAGCTATCTTGTTTCTCAACAGATTTAGGGATAAGCACATATACTTTATTTTTTGTCTATCTTTTATCTGTAGTCTAAATCATAGTTTAAATCATAGTCTGTTAGGCTAAAAGGAAAAGATTATTTTTGTATAAATGTCCAACTAGGATTTTGGAACCCTGCTGTGGAATGCAAAAGGGGTAAAAAAATCCCCCAAATTTCTTTGAATAGTTTAAGTGCTACAGTAGCAATTTAATTTTTTTTTTAATATTTGATCTTTCTTTGTAGCTGTATTTAGGCCCTGTTTTCATTTTTGTAGAGCACAGGCTTTCCTTTTTTGAAAGCTGTTCTCCCATAGTGCATCTTAGTTTAATTCATTCTTAGCAAAAGAAACACCCAGGTTCAATCTGGAGACCTCCTTCCAACATAATTTAGCTAGACCTTTTCTTAGTAAAGGTTTTCTGGTTTTCATTTTCACTTCATATTCTCAAATAAAAGATCCTTTGTTGTCTACCATTTGATTGGACTTAATGAAAAACACTCCATTTTAACTTAACAGTATTTCCCTTTGAATTTATTATATTTAAGAACACTGTCAAAAATCAAGCATTTAATCTCAGGTTTTTATACTTAAAATTATATTACTATCATATGGTTCAATGAGGTGATGTAGAAAATATATTGAATAGATTTCAAAAAGAAAAGTGAAAAACTAGCCTCATTTTAATATGAAACTAAATACTATGGCTAATGTGCAGATTGGGTATGGTAGTTGACTTTAAAGACTAACATGTGACAGGGTGCCAACAGCTGAATTGTGCAGTATTGACTAAATGAGGTTCACTGATTTGTATTGAGGCTAATATCTTCTTTAAACAATTCCGTGTAAATTGTGCGTATAAAGTCATTGGAAGCTATTTCTCAGGACAGCCTCGCTGGCTAGCTACCTGCTGGAGTGAGGAAGATAATCAATAGAAAGAAATAGAGCTGAGCATGAGACTAGGAAGCTTCAGAGCAGTTAGTGCTGATAAAAGTAGATGATGTCAATATTTGGGAATAACACAACTCTAGGATAACAGACAAAAGAGAAGTGCATATGTTGTAGAGTGTTCAAACAGGGGCAGAATTAATGCATAAGTGGCAGATGTTGCCCCAGGCTGCAAAAAGACATTATTTATTCCAGGTATTGTTAAATTCCTAGCGATACACCACTGCTCAATATAGTATATTAAAATCATATCTAGCAATGAGAGAGCTGGAATACCTTTTACATGAGCCAAAATTCTGAGATATAAAGAAGCTGATGCACTCTCTTGACACAGAGCATTTTCCACATGTCTCCTTGACCTCGTAAGGAAGAGCCTCTGTCAGAAAAGAATCCTGCAAAAACAGTGCTCAGTGATCTCTAACTAAATGAATATTTAGAACTAATATTTAAAAGTGTAACAAAAACCAAAATGTAATGGCATAGTTTACCAGAAATCAATTCTTTACTTGTAAAGATGTTGACATCCTGGAGTCCACCCTCTTCCCCCTCCCTTTTTTTTTGCTTAGGGATTGTTTAGGGATTATTGGAACAAAAAATTCCCAATGCTCATTCAAATTTATAATATGGTGAATGTTTTTAGCCATGGTGTCTTTATTGGTAGTGAAGTATTGGTATATTTTTGCTAATTTAATAGTAGAAATCAGTTTTCCTCTTGCTGTCAGGCGATGAATTTTTGTTCTTCTATGCTGATCTCTCTGTTGATGTATTATGACATAGTCTGTCAACATGAACAGATACGTGAAAGGGAGATTAGGTGACTGAGACATTCAACCTGAATATGGCTCGTCTTCAGTTTTAAGTGTATTATCGTGTTTGGATACAGTCAGTAGAAACGTATGTTGTTTTTTTTCTTTTTCTCTAAAGAAAGATATTATTTTGATGTAATTTCAGCAAAAGCAAAACAGGTGGACTATGACAAGGTCCTAAAAGAAGAATGAATGAGGTAACTCCAAAACATATGCATGCGAGCTTAAAAAACTTTCTCTTCTAAGTTATAGCCCTTTAAAACTAACATTTGAAAAACACAAAAGTTTTTGTGTAAGAAGAACCAGTCCAGGCTTATCTGATTATTAAATATTGCTATATTTTCTTTAAAAAAATTAAATAATTCCCCAGGCTTTACATGGTTTGTTGTCACAGATGCTTTTATTGTTTGGTGTTAGGTATCTGGATTCCATGAAGTAGGTGATTACTACGTCAGCTAAAAAGGTCAAGTTCCATACTTTTTATTTCAAACCATCATAAAGAAACCTTTCTATAACGACTCACTTGTCTATACCATAGATCTCTCTCTACTCATTTAAAAAAAAAGCTTATATCTGATGCATTGCTTAACACGAGACCATTTCATATTTTGATATTAATAAAGCAACAATATTCATGCTTAAGAGTGTGTACTTGAATAATTATAATAATTAAGTACCTGTGTACTTGAATAATTAATTTTTTCAAAGCAAATTTCTTGTTAAAAGGTCAGATTTTATCACTGAATATACAATTTGTTGCAATAAAAGTTGTTGTTATTAGAGTGATGGGCCATAAAAACCTTCTTAGACATTTTTTTTCAGGTTGCTATTCTTTAGTTGTCAGATGTGGCATCATTCCATCCTAAAATTGCAAGAATTCTTAAGGTTACTGTCTAATACTTAACTCTAAAGAAATCTTCATTTCAAATAAGCATGCATTTTGATTTGGGACACAGTCAAAAATCTTTAAAGATATATACATCCACTAATTTGTTAATCTTGTGCCACTTTTAGCATTTGTCACACATATAGACCAGGAAATTGGCTCCATCTCATTCTAGCTCTGTGTTGAATTAAAAACCTCTACTGCAAAGAAGAGCATGATGTGGGGAAAGAATAAATTTAGTTCTTTCCTTAGTAATGCACATATATTTCCATACATTTCACATCCTAAGGGAGCCTGTGAACGCATTCAATAAATACAAAACTGTAATTCCAGGAAAAGAGAATTTTTATATTATAAATTTCACATAGTACTTTGTTCTTAAAAGATCTGAAATTACAAATGTCATTATGTTTTTATTCTTTTACAAAATACAGGATATAGAAAAAAAAGGGAGGGCATTGAATTTTAGGGTCATGGGTATTTCTGAGGGTATTAGGTGACTTAGAGCAAAAAATACATATTCTACAATGGCACTTGTAAATTAGGAAAATTGTGTCCAGCCCAACTAGTTCTACCTTACATATACTGAAATCAAAATCATATATGTAAGCATTTATATCAAACGATTGCCTATCTTCACCTTATATATTAAGGTCAGTGAAAAGAGCAGTTTATGGATAAAGGGCAATAATAAAGAGGTAGCCTTAAACATGATTAGTTGGTGTCTATCAAGGATGTGTTAAAATGAAATATATACTGCAGGTGGAGGAAATTACTAACTCCTTCTAGGATGATGGACTTGCTATATGTGTATTTCACTATACCTTTAAAATATTTGTGAATTTGACTGCATTCTGAGGAGACAGAGCAATGTGGTAGATTTATGAGGGTCTGGCGGAAACAGGGCTAGGAAAGATTATGGCATACTTGTTTAGAAAAACTGAGAACTGAAGGTTCCTGATTTACACTGACATATATCTAGATGGAACTATAGTTTGCAAATTGCCTAGAGGAGTTATCTTTTATTAAGTGTTTGATGGGTACAGAAATGTACATATCTATTCTATAACAGTCTAGGAATACCGATGCAATATTTGCAAATACAATTTTAATGTTCTTAGATTTTCTTAAATATTTTCATTTTTATGGTCACCTCACCCAACCCAATGCTGAGCTCCTGTGCCTACCTAACAAGCCATATGGTTAGAGTTTTGTTGCATTATTTTGAATTCTTGGGATAGTATTGTGCTGAAATGTTCTCTGCACTGCAGGACTAGGAGAGATCAAACCACAGCTTAGGCACTTTTTATCTTTTTCAACAGCTTACCGACATATTTGACACTCTCTGCAACCTAACAGTTAGAAAAAGGCATTAAAACCCCCAATGTTCACAATTAATGCATTTCCAAAGGCTTTCAAGTTTGTGACTATATTGTGATGCCATTACATATGTTTAGCTTGAAATTAGACAAGGAGTAAGAGACAAAGTATGCAATTTTACCAAGCACTGTAAAATTTCTTGGAAAGAAAGCCTGAAAGACTGGTAAGTTTTCTACTCAGATCAACTTGCCTTGTTTTATTCTGACTGATACAAGGTAGATGACTTGTCTAGGAGGAGGTGGGGGGCAGGTTGGCTTTGCACTATAATTTTTGGTACGTTAACTTCCTCTTTCTTGAGGAGATGTTACTTTTTAATCTTATTTTAAATCATTATTATCATAGGAAAAATCTGTATTAGTTACTACAGTCGTACTTTCATAATTCATATTTTATTAATGCAATTAAAATTGGTATTTACCGATGCTTTAGCAACAAAATTATGAATTTAATATCAATTTAACAATGTATGATGCTATGAATTCTAGTTCTGTCAGCATTTTTTCAAGCCAGATGAATGCATTATACAAATATTAGGCAATATTGTACATAATAATCTACCTATTAAATGGGAAATTTTGTCAGGCTTGTGTGTGCAGTTGGTCACCAATTATATATAAATTTTTTCTCCACAAAGATGTGGAAACAGAATTAAAATATTTTAAAGGTTTCACAGGCTTCTAATAATGACATAAGCACTATCTGTTAGTGCAAGCTTTTGATCAGCAACACAAAAAACAAAGTTTATGACCAGACAACTATTTATACTTTTATTATGAATATATGTTCAGTGCATTGATAGTTTTAACAAAATTTTTCTGTGTCATAGCATTTTATGAAGAGCCGTACATTCCTCGTGCTTAGCAACATGCACTGACCCATTTTCATCAGTAACTTGCATAGTTTTCTTAAATCATTAACTTATCAGATCTGGTCAGGGATGTCTGGATCTTTCTGGATGTTTGGATAGTGCCTAGCATAATATAATGTGTACTGGAATATAAGGAAATAATTGGCACTTGTTAGTTATAAGCAGCACTTGTTAGCACAGGCTTTCTAGCATGCCAACAAGCAATTAACCTCAGCATCAGTCAATCACCTTTTCCTAGTTAACTCGCATTACACTTTGAGGACAGCTGCCATCTTCTTGTGGAAAAATACATGTAACTATGCCCCTGACTGTCATGCGAGTTTTAGACCAGTGTAACTTTATTCTATCCAAAAGAGTTAGAGCTTTCTAAATAGTCGGGTAATCAAGAAAATTATTTTTCTTCCATGACTGTAAATTAGGAGTAAGTGCACCTAATTCATTGGAGCTGCATCTGTTTAAGACTGTGGCACCGAAATCTGAATCAATCTTTTCTTTCTGTACCTTAGAGGTGAAAGTGTAGTACTGTACGTAAGTCAATCAACGCAATGATGTTGCTTAGCAATGTAAATGCAAAAGAGTAGATTGCTGATGCCAAGAAATTTGCACCCGCATATTGCACCTGTCAGTAAATGGGAGGTTGCAACTGCACTGCAGTGTGGAATTAACGCCCTAATTAGAGACTTCTTCATCTCTATTAGGTATGCCTGACAAGACAATATGGTGAGGCTATTTATCAGCTCATCATTGCTATGGGTGGCAGGAGTAACTGGTTTTGTTCTTTTTTACTCTTTTTGTTTGGTTGGTTGTTTTTTTTTTTTTAAGACATAGCAAATACTTTAAATCCATTTTTGATAGGAATAGATGACCAGAAGAGAGTTTATGTGTGTTATTTGTGTAGAAGAGAGAGGTTGACGGTGGGTTAATAAAACTGTTTTTTCCCATTTCCCTACATGTAAGAGTGATTTTCTGGGAAGAAAGGTATGGAAGAACTGAATGGTGATTTAAAGCACATCATTTTATTTCAATAGCAGGAAGCAACTTCCATAAATGACAACTTTTTTTCTTTTGATAACTCCAGTGAAATACAGAGATGACACCTGTGTGAAGCATTATTTTTAGAAAGAGGGACTGGGACACTTCTTCTCCCTTGACTATCAAAATGACATATAAATATCATTTCTTTTACTTTTTCTGTGAGTTTTGTGACTTGTGCCTTGGTGTGTGACTGCGATGTGCATTTTTTGTTGACAGATGTGAATAAGGTATAAAGAGTACTAAATAAAAGCATGCCTGGTCCAAATAGGCAGCAATATGCAGCACAACTTAAGGGGAAACAAAAAAAAAAACCCAACACAAACAAAAACCCCAACCAACCACAAAATCTTCCCCCAAAAAACAAAAAGCAGACAAAAAAAAGTGGATTCACGGCAAACTTCTTTCCTCCTGGTCAGTGCATTAGGGAATAAACTGAAAAATATGGAGTATTTTTCCGGTGAGTGATGAAAACCAAAGTTGGAGAGAGTTGAGGCCTGTAAGGTATTTTAACACTGTTCTTAAGAGTTTTACGCATTCAATTCTGCATAAATCTTTCAATTATGAATTGCTGTCTATCCAGCTCAGGTAAGAAAACCATAGAATAGGCGTTCCTTTTTTGTTTTACAGAAGTTATTATTGCTTAACATTTTCTGTGTTTTGCTGACAGAAATTCTTTGGGGAATGTTTAAAGAATGGACTTTTTAGTGGATTTCTTTGGGGTATTCTTTTCAAATAGTCACTGTGGAAATCATCCAGAGGCATATTTGGATCTTGAGTCACTTTACACTGTATTAAGTCACCCTGTAAAGTTCCTACTAGTAGCTGGGAATTACCTTAGTGATACTAGTCACTTTTCAAATATAAAATCATCTACTGGTGAAACACTCCTATAATAGTAAAATATAACTAGGTTTAACTTGGTTCCTGATAATATGTTTTCTTCTAACTGTATCTTTGTTAGCTATAACTACAATTTTCGTCTTGCCCTAAGCTTCTGATCACTTTTCTCGGTGCCAGAATTTACATTCCCAGAGCAATCCCTACCCTCTTTGCTGAGTTATCTATTTAAATTATTTGGGTACACCCTGGCTGAGCTGAGTAAGGAGGTGGCTCCACAAGCAGCTTCACTGGCAGCTCTGAAGGAGCCGTGCCCTCCATCTGGGGTGTGACATTTAGCTAGAACAGACTGAAACTGCTTCCTTTGGTAGCTGGCACTGTTACGGTTAAAATGCATAGTCAGGCTGTACTTATACAAAATACTAACTCATGCCAATGCAGAAATACAAGATACTGCAGAATCGTGAAACGACTTTTTATTTTTTAAATGTTACGTTAACTTCATGGCGCGACTGTGGTAGAATAGGAAGCTATAGGAAGCTATTTTTTGTGTGTAACTATTATATGTCTCAGGAGAGCAAAATGTTTTTGACTACATTTCTGCTTAAACTATTAAGCACACTACTGGAAAAGTTCTTAAAAGGAAACTGGATTATTTGGATTAAAATATTTTTTAGTAGTCTGATAATTATGTAAGAACATGAAGAAATGTGAGGGGAAGTAGAACCATGTGAAGCAGAAGGAAGTGTCCTCACTGGTAAAAATGAGGTGAGAAAACGTTATATTTTGGTATAAAACACGTTTCCTGGTAGTCCTTCTGCTGAAATCAGCATTATGAAGCAGACCTATGATGATCCTTAGTTATGTAAACTCTGAATTCAAACTCATAGTGTGCTGCAAGCCTGGAAAATTTGTTAACTTTGTTTTTTTAGACTAACTGGTGATTTTACTCATATTTAAAATGATAGATACAGGGAGGATAGGACAATCCTTTCTTTGTTTTGCCTCAATAGCTGTTCTATTGCCTTTTGCCTAGTGAGTTAGAGAATTGTTCTGGCCATTTAATTCGTATCTTCAGTATGTTCATGTAGTACAAAACGGTTTTGCCTTTTTGTTATTAAGACCAGCCATAAAAATCCATTTTAAATGGTGACTTAAGAAATGTATCCTTGTCAATAAATATGAATTTGTAGCCTTAGTCATCTTTGATGATTAAAATATATGGTTGCAAAACATAAAATGGTATTAATTATTCAGTCTAAGTGCTCTATTCTGATACTTTTTCTGTACTTACACACACATTTTCTTTTCCTAGGTATCTTTTTAGTGCTGAAATGGACACACTAATTGTGAACCATGTGGTAAGGAGCTCCTCCTAAAATAAGCTGTAGCATATTTACTGGAATTTAACGGGCTGTGTACTTTCAAGCTTCTCTTGCCCGTAATCATGTGAACAAACCTTGCAAGTCACAATGCCAGCTCGAGATCCAGCACAGCACACAACAGCAGCACTGAAACAGCCCCCACTACTAGGCAAGGGATGGAAAGGAGATGGTGACCTGCAACGGGATGAGAGACCTCGCTTACCAGGATTTGCTCACAGTTTTGCTTCTGGCAACTAACATTTCCATTTTACTCAAAGCTTCTACATCTGTGTCATCAGACAAGGCCCCATGAGTGGTGGCAGAGCAAACTGTAGCCTTCGTTTTCAAGTTCGAAGAGAAAAAATTATTTACATGTCTAAATCCCAGAACTGGCTGTTCAGAGGTCACTCTTTGTTGCCCACTGCTATGAATCATTAAGGCTTTCGAAAGCTCTAAAAGAAACGAGACACAATCTGGGGCAGAAAAGTCTTATTGTTTTAAATGTGTTTAAATTCTATTTCATTGTATTATATGATTTTTGTCCTACCAGAGGAACATGGAAGATGGGATGTTTCTGTCATTGCTTACAATGAATGACTACTTAAAATGACTGTCAGAGCTTGCAGGACAAATCTTTGACCCTTCTTATGATTGTTTTAAACCGAAGGAGATTATCTTTTAACTCACTAGGTCTTTAGACTATTTTTAAAGGAAAATTATTGATTCATGCAATGAATTTTACTGTTTTATCACCCTTCCAACTCACTATTTATATATCTTTTTGGATGCAAATTTAGGTAAATGTTTAGCTACGTGTTTTAATATTGCACTGTCTTTTTTTTCCCCCCTGTTTTAGACATGTTTTCCTGAATCAAAACCTTGAATTTAGTGACAATTAATACAATTTCCAAACACATCAGTAAGAGTTTCTGTACCAAGTGTGGGAATGTAGATGTTAAGGGGAAGCACAAGTAATGACTTTTTTTTTCCATTCACAAACGAAGCACTAAGACGTCAAGGTTATTCAACAGAAAAGAATAAATGCAGTCTGGAAAGTTATTATTTTTCCAAACTGCAAGAGGATCTCTG
This sequence comes from Cnemophilus loriae, assembly GCA_013397755.1. Lineage (NCBI taxonomy): Eukaryota > Metazoa > Chordata > Aves > Passeriformes > Corvidae > Cnemophilus > Cnemophilus loriae. The sequence goes on from VZTF01004030.1 coordinate 2,904,190, forward strand.
AAATAATAATGATAACGTTAAACAAAAACCTAGAGACATTGTCTAATTTTCTTTAAAAAAATAAGTGGAAACAAAAAAAAGGCATTTCACAGTGACGAAAATCTTCAGGCAGGGAAAAAAAAGATTTGTTTGACAGAGTGCTTAGGATAGCTTGAAAGAATTATCCAGGGCCTGTTCTTTGCTGCTACTTCAGAAGAGTGTTGAGAATTTAATCTCAGTTGCCCTATCTGCAAATAGAAGATGATAACGCCCACTTTTGCAGTGTTGTGCAGTCTCTTGAAGTGTCACAATGAAAGAGAAAAGTGTTTCATAGTGTATTTAAAATTGCCTGTTGGACCTCATGATTTTCCAGCAAAAATTTGGATTACACATCCTGAAAGAGATGGTTCTCTAGGGCAGCATGGGCAAAGTTTAAGTGGGTGTTTTTCGGTTTTGCTCTTATTTTTGTTTTGTTTTTTGTTTTAACTGTTTAATGGACTGGTATTTGGTATCATCTATGGTACATGCTGGTCTCTGGAGACTGATAGAAAGGAGGGTTGCTGTGAATAAAAAAGCCTTCTTTAGGAGATCCCATCATCATCAGAATTCCGACATCCTCACAAAAACTTGAAATTAGTATGGCCCGTGTCTTGTATTTCAGCTACTAAACTTTCAGCAACATTTTGTCTGGCTAACATCTTAAATGCCATGGCTTTCCCATTAGATGAGCAGGCTGATTCCACTACTATTTCTTGACAGAACAAGATCCAAGAAAAAAAAAAGACTTGTGTTGTGAACCTCTTGTAGAGAATTTTGGTGACAGAAACAGAATTGTTGCTATGTGGCTGTATGTATTTTATGATACAGGAAGGGAAATTAACAGGAAATTCATGGAACCTGTAGAAAACCTATATAAATATAAAATACAACAAGCAAAAGGCCTGTCCACAGTTTATTCTGGCAGTACTAATCAGGTCTATTCTGACAACAGGCAAGGAGTATGCTTAGGGTGGTGTGTCTCCCGACCCCTGCCGCATGCTGCCAGCCTTTAGCTCTGCTGTAGTGCGGCTGGTTGTCACCACAGAGCTATGCAATGGGACTGGGAAGAAGATTTGTCCTCTGGTGCATCCTATACCTTGACCCTGAGTGTAGCTCTGTGCTCTTGCAAACAGTCTTGAAATGTGTTCTGGCCTGGAACAAGGGCCCAAGTTTATAAGGCTAGAGACATAAAAAGCCCCATAATTTAATTCCTGCCTGAAACTCTCAGCATTTAGGGTAGGAAAGACAATTAACAAACTAGATACAGAATTAAGATGTTTTACCATAATATCAAAAGTAGGAATGCAACATTTTTCTCTTTAGGTTATCAGTGAAGGGACAATAGTGCCTGTTACCTGCAGTTTTGCCAGTGGTAGGTGCCAGCTCATAGCTGAAGCACAGGTGCATGAAATGCTTGTCATATATCACTGACGTGCTCACAAGATGCCACCAAATGCATCAGGCTCTACTATAACAGAAGAAACCATAATCACTGTATGATAAAAATGGATGTGTTTTAATTGCTGGTAAATTAAAGACTTGAATAGAGATTAACCTTTGATAACAATTTGTTATCTGTCTTTAATTAAACCCAGAGTGATTTAAATAAGTAGGAGCATCTTTTGGGCTTATGTTTTAGTTGTGAAAATGACTAATTTGTGTATGTTATTATTTCAAGTTACTTTAACTGCATTACTTGCATAAGTTCAAGAAGCAGAATTTCATTCCATCTGGTGATTATTTACTTTCATTAATCATACAGTCAGAAAACAAAGAATTAAAAATAATAATTACTGAAAACTTGATTGAACATAATGGAGAAATTTAGAGACACTAAATTTGTCCATATGGAACCTAAAAATTTCAACACACTTCAAAAAATGAATAGAGAAAACAGTTAGAGAGCTACAAATAGTATGATTTCCTCAAGAAGCCTACTTTTCCTACTATTTCAACTGGTTTATATATCAAGAGTAGATATATATAAACTGCTTTTGAAGATATTTTCATTTTTTAAAAATTAATATATTACGTGTGCTGCTGAGATTGAAGCTGTTTACTTTCACTTCACGGTGAATCTCTAACCCAAGGAGACCTAGTATGTTAATTTAAGGATCAAAAAATGTTTCCGATTGGTCATATTAGGTCTGGCAGTAAAACATTTTCGGACTTAAGGAGATGCATGACTCACCTGAGGACGAGGTATGTTAAATCATTTACAGGTTGGGCACTTTCCATATCATGAGAGCTATCATTCTGATATTCTTAAAACCCACTAAGTTGACTTGCAGACCATTACCCTCTGGCAGAAAATTACTCAGAAGCCTCACTAGATCAACAGCAAGCCTACAAGTGTACTTCTCTACAGTGGGACATGACCAACCTGTCTCCTGTCTTAGACATGAAAGCCTAATAATAGTAATATAATAGTAATAGTAATAATAATAATAAAATAATAACAATAAATAATAATAATAAATAATAACAAAACCAATAATAATTTATAAATATATAATTTAATAAATAAAAAGTCTTAATAATTTGGTATATATCTAATATACTCGAATTAGGAATTATTAAAGCTGGCACAATGTATCAGACTGCATCACAGAAAAGTGATTTTGCTGTATCGTTACAGATGTTCCAACTATGCAAACAACAGGTTTCAATGCTGTACTTTTAAAACTCCAGTGGTACAAGAATGTGCACATGTGCACAGCAGATCACTGCTTATTGCAGTAAAGGCAGTCTCTGCTTCTGCTATATATTTTCCCAACTGATATGCTCTTTTTTTTTTTTGAGGTTGTCATATGGTATAACACTTTTACTAGTTGACTCCTCCCACTTTTCTTCAAACCACATCCTGATTTTTGGCCTCAGAAACTAAACATATGCACAACTTGCAGAACAACACATGATATTGTTTCTGTATAACATCATACCAGCTGGGATATAAATTCTTCCAGACAATTTTATGTGAATGAAAAATACCTACATTAAGACATTTTCCATAGTTATGCAATACATACCACAGTAGAGCATATGGTTTAGAGTTAGAGATCCTCACTTAGAATTATAACCAAAGTCTCAAGTCAGGCCACAGATCTTCAGACAATGTAATTTTGAATAAATCATTCTAATTTATCTCTATTTTATTTCTTCTATTCTGCTTTGGATTTCTGAAATCCAACCTCAGCTAGTTTGTGGGCATGTTTAAGACCTTTAAATTTTATCCATTTCATTTATTTGGTATCAAGTCCGATAAAATTATTATTTAACTAAGGAACCGGTAATTTATGATTAAATTTTAACTTGTATCATGATTTGAAGATATGCCAATAGGCATGATTCATCATTTTTGGGCAATATATTTCACGTTCACTTTCATTAGTAAAAAATGATTTCGTTTCCGATTTTTCAGTGTTCGGATTATTTATTTATTTATCTATCTGGGGTGATGGTGGGGGTGGTTGGGTGGTTGTTACATTCCCCTTCAGGATAAAGAATCTGCATGTGAAGGTTTTCTCCCATAATCTTTAAACTTTAATCAAGCCATACTCAGCCCTCCTTTTTGATAATCAAAGGCATTGAGTTTATGCTTTCACAGCAAATAATTTTCTTCTGCTCTCAAATTAATTTTAAATGCAATTTTGTGAAGTCTCCATTTTTTTCCCGCCATTCTCATTAAAATATGGACAACAGATCTATGGGAATTATTCCAACAATTGTGTAGGGTTTCAAGGATTACATTCTCTGTTCATGCAGCTTCATGGTGGGAGCTCATGTGGAGTTGCTGGTCCACTATGGCCCATAAATCCTTGTAGAGTCAAGGCACTCCATGTCACTGTACCCCGTTTTTGGGAGTGAAATCCGTTTGTATTACGTTTAACTATGCATTCATATCTCCTAAGATGCTCATTTCTGGCAATGGGTCTAGCTGATAAACAGATCTCCCATTCTTTGGTTTCATAATTATGTACTCACCAAGAAGTCTTTCTGTCATCTTCAGATCCTTAGCATGGTTATTTGTATTTGCACCTCTGGATCACTGCTGGGAATACTGAATAGCACTGGGCCTAGTAAAGATGCCTGCTGGATACAATTAGAAACAATTTAATATTAATTTTCTTTTTAATGTGTCTTTTGATGATCTGATGGCCAGCTCTTGATTGAAATTGTGTACGTTGATGCAATGTACATCAATGCAAAAAAAATGTGCAAAAAGATGCAGATCTTTTATTTTCTTAATAAAATTATCATGCAGCATTTACAAACTTTTACTATGCATTTATTGATTAAACAAAAAGAAGAAAAGCATCCCATGGACAGGTGAAAAAAATCTGTTTACCACATAGCAGACAAAACACTCAGAATTAATATCCTTCAATTTTCTCTGCACATGTAACTTCATTTCAAAACATTTCATATAGAAATAATACTGTTCATCTTTCAGAACTGGAGGGATTCTGACTTGCCTGACATATCTATCTCAAAATGTGCAAGGGCTTTCTGAATTTATTGAAACTGCCTCTGAGAAGCTTACAGGACTGATGCCAGACACTGGTGCATGCACTTTCTTCAGTTGTATTTAAGATGTTTTGCTAAAAGTTTGTCTCTCAGATTGGATAACGTATGCTTTATAATTTGCCACAAAACCCAAATTCATAAAATTAAACAAATATTCTTAACTAATTCTTAACCCACCTTTTGGCAGACATACCTTGTTCTCATTTCTGTCTGTAAAAGCAACAGCACTGCACCTATTATGTTGACAGATAGAGGTACATCCAGAATCCTCCCGAAACTTTAGTATTGTCATAGCTTCCCTTCTTCTCACCCTCCAGTATTTAAGGTTAATGTGCCTGAAAGGTGTTTGCATTTTTCCAAGTAAAGAAAAAGAAGGGAGTGAACTTTAAAGTGAGTCAACTAATTCAAAATGTCTCCCTTTCTTCCTTTGGACCCTTCTCCCTTCCGGAAGAAAGTTCTGGTGCAATTTATTAGAAAGAAATTTCCAAGCAGTTTATTCTTTTTAGAGCAAATCTAAAGCTTTTGGATTTATTGGACTTTTCTGCCTTTGTGTAAGTTGAATATCGCAGCTAATAGCACAGTAATAATTACATGTCATTCTCTTTATCCTCTTTGAGCACTGCCAATCTGCAAAGGTGTCTCATTTCACACATCATTTGTGACGTCCTCTGGTAATACCACATATTTTGGGGTATAGCTGGTGAATGTAGTCATAAATCTCCATTTTGAGATGTCTAGTTCCAGATTCTGGACCCAATCCCATAATTATTCTAAGCACAGAGTTCTCGGTGAAGTCAATGGGCCAACAAGACTATGCTCAGATCCCAAGAGGAGGAGTACAGGTAACGAAACTAAAGTTCAAGGACTGTCGGATTTCCCAGTCCTTCAGCTGGGCTGCAGTGGCCACAGCCCAGTATGAGAAAAAGAGTTCCCCTATTTGTCAGCAACTGGTGACCCGTAGGGTCACTGCAACAGGTGGGAATCGGGGTTGATGGGATACTCTGGACAGTCTGCCCACATTGTGGAGAGAAAGAAAGCTATTCTGATGGTCCTATTCCATTCAAGACAGCTAGTACAAAGGAACACTGTTAATTCCTACTGGGGCAAAGCAACCACAATTCAACAGTGATCCAGACCTGACTTCAACACAGACACAGCTTGTGAAATTGAAAAACAGGAACAAACCAAAAAGTACTATATGTGTCTGAGAAATCTTATCAACCCTGGCAGAGATATTTATTGCTCACTGATGACTGAGAGTCCTGTCTTGCTCAGGGACTAGTTGTGAGTTACTAATGGAGCAAAAATGTAGGGTGAGCAAAGAAAGAATGACAGTCTATGGCTGATTACTCTGATGTCATGCTTTGGGAAAAGCAGCCAGAAATGTGCAACTCATTCTGCTTTAGAATCAAAGGCACCTAATTACAATCTCATTTTGTTAAAACACAGTGCTAATGACTTGCTTGTGCAGTAGCTGGATACCATATAAACTGCCATATAAGCCAAGTTTTTCCATTTTAGCAATCTCAGTTATAGTATTTGACTGCCTGTGCATAAATATTCACCAGTTGTTGCTGTGCGTCACTGGAGAGGAGGGATGCAGCAGTTTCCACTAGGCAGTGAAAGTAAAAGGAGTAACTGGCAGATAAACTTTCTGCTAAGATGTCCTCACTTTAGAAGAGCTGTTCGAAGTAACTTATAAAAAATGGTCTGTTAAAAATCCAACCATGTTTGTTCAGGTCAGATTATTCTGTGGTGCATCAACAAAGATTAAATCCCATTCTGTCTTGTAATATCCTCTTGTTTTTAATTTTTGTGATCTGTATTGTTTTGCTGGCTGCTCGTATCTTTGAATTATTTTTCTATTTAGGTTGCTTCTGTATGTTTTTTACATGTTATGCACCGTCTTCCAAAACCTTACTATGAAATGCGTATATATACATTTTCAGAGTGCCTACTACTTTCAAAACCTAACTTTTGTTAAGCTTTGCTTCTGTTATCTTCCAAGCATTCTTCTGAGAGTGAATGTGTTGTTAAATATGAAGGGTATCTTGTTTTGTTCCCTATGTATTCCTTTCCTTCAACAGATCCTGAATTAAGTACGTGCATGGATGATATGCATTGACATTTCCTATTATTTGATCTTATTCTGTGAAATCGTCTCCAACAAATTCTGAACATTTTAATCTATTAATTATAGTAAAGTCTCTTCTATTAAATATTTATCTGAAAGGAATTCTCTGGAAATACAGAAATGAAGATAGATTTCTAAGTAGCTTTGGGTTTTTGGGACACAATAAGGACAAACTTCATACCAAACCACATTTTTCACATGGCATTAAATGGCTCTAGATTTTGATAAGTTTGGTTTTCTCCTATATGTCTGATGCAATCTATTACATGTGTAATTGTATTTCTGAGTATGTTCTTTCTTCAAATGTGAATTGCATTAATTCTTTTGCTGTGGTTGGTACTGTGACAGTGCCCATCCCTCTAAATCTATGTAACTGGTATTTTCTCCAGGTTCATAGTTCTTGTCTCCCCAGGTCTCTGTCACTTGTTTTCAATAACCTTTCATATGAAGTAGTGTTCCTCTAAGCTTTTCTGTCAAAAATCAGATAGGATCTCAAGAAAACAATGTGTATTTCAAGCTTTTCACACTCAGGTGGTATTCAGAGGAGAAAAAGGTCTGTAATTACCACTTTTAAGAAGCATGAAGGCCAGCCAGAGTTGAAATAGGAGCCTTTCCAATGCATCCTGAAGAAGCAAAAGGGGCAATAATAAAACTAAATTTCCCCCTGTAAAGAGAAACATTTTTGGAAGGATGGAATCATTAGCTACGTGCTGGGGGCCAAGTCATTTTCTATTTCCTTCTCTTACTTCCAGGCCATGACCATGTTCTGACTATATTCCAGGTCAGAACACTACCTGGGAGTATTAGTAAGCTGAAAAAGAAACCAGTAAAACAGTTATGGTCCCAATGTTAGTATGAAATTCAGGACCATGATCTTTTAACTGCACCAGTAAAAAGTTATGTCAGCTGTAATTTTTGCTCCTTTTCTTCTGGAGATGCCCAGCATTCAAAGAGCTTTCCACAAGTTCACATTCAGTTCTGCTGAACTAAAAAAATCAGGAAAAGGCACTGATGAGCTCAGTTTTCATGGGCTGCTTGGGAGGAGAGAGTCAAGAAGCCAACCCACTCCCCAGTCTCTGCTAGATCCTGATTTGGGTGCAGGTTTACTCACATGATTTGGCACCAGTCACTAAGTTGTTTGCCAGCTGTGTATATTTAGTGTATTGGATATCATTGCTGTCTCCTGCTTTCCTAACTCTCCAAAAGACAGTCTGCTGGTGACTAGACAGCAGAGGGATTCCCTAGCCTCTGTCCTCAGGAGCAGGGCAACAGAGCAAGGGCAAGCTATTACAGATTGTTGCTCTTACTCCTCCCAATGTTGTAAATTAAAACAAGAATATGGAAAACCCATATGACTTCATCCCTCAGACCACAAATGAAGCTGAGTCAGCAAGCGGTGAAGAAAACTACATGTATTTATAGTGAATGAGCAATTATATCTTTTTCATGAAATGTTTGTAGCCAATCAACTCAAATAGCTGCCTATCTAATACATACAAGCTGCATACAGTCCTGCCAAAAAACTGCACTTGGATGGTATATCTGGCACTGCTGAACTACTCTCAAAGCATATTCGATGTTCACTGCTGGAGTCAATAGGCTGAGACATGAGTAAAATTTAAAAAAATTTTGGTCTTTTTTTTGTACTATGTGCTACTTTTATTCATAACCATGTTTAGTTCCACTGATTTCTATAGATGTAATGGTGGCAGGAACTGAATCCAAAGCTAAGCACTTAACTGCTTCTAACTTTTTCATATGTTCTCATTGTGTTCCTAAGCATTTGTCTTTTTTTTTTTCCTTCCCTCCCATTTTTAGGCATACCAAATGGATTCAGATTCAATTCATTTCAGTTTGAAACGCTCAGAAATCCAGCAACTACATTTTAGGTACAATTTAAGCTAAATTCTAAGCACATCCTCTGAGTATTTTTTGTTGTTTATTGTAATAATAATAATAATCCATTTGATATACTTCACTGGAATGTCTGACTTCAATATGAATATATATTTTTACACAATTAAAAATATGTATGTAGTGCACAACACTATAATAAATATGATTATGCTTTCAAAGGAGATTTTTAGGACACTATCAGATCAAAACCAGATTTGCTCCCATTTGATATTGATTACTTATTTCCTACCTTGGAACACACACCATAGACCACTTAAACTCTGAATGCTTTCGGTTTAATCACTTTATACTGCTGCATCCTCTCCTTCCTCCAGGATCTTTACAGAGGTACAGGTAGCCAGACACAAAAGCTGCAGAGAGCAAAGTTGAGAAGAATAAATTCTATTGACATTAGCTTCTCATGAATTTCAGCACACAGATTTATCCATGTAACTCCCATTAAAATTAATGGGAATCAGGTGACTCAAACCTCTGCATACCGAGCAGTTTCCTTAGTGTACTGAAGAGTCTGCATTTAGTTTCCAAGTCTCTAAACAAAATGATGGAGGCACAGTGACAATATATCACTCAAATATCTCATATATTTAGTTTATTATAGAGCTTTGAAGAAACATCTGAAAAAGCAGCTTTAGCATCAGAAGTCAAATATCCCAGGGAAAGTTTAATTTACAAATTTTGATATGGTTTTCATAATAATAATAAAAAAACAGACTACTATACTTGCAATTTACTCTGTAACTACATAATTTCTAACTTAAATAGTCATAAGGAATGCAATAAATGAAACATTTTCCAAAACAATGGTTTAGGCTTTGTCATTCTTTTTCATAATTTAGACTTACTTTAAATGATAGCCTGCTACTAGATCATTAATATAAACATTATTTTAAAATGCGATTTCAAAGAAAGGTTGAATAAGCTACAGTAAGACTAGGCAGAAGCTCATGGGACAACTTTCAAAAAAATAATGCTATAAGCAATATTTATGATGTGATGCCCAAGCAATTTGAAAACAAATGCTATCATTTACCTTTGAATTATAGATATAGATATATATATTTATGTCAATATTTAGAAGTCCACTGACTTAATAGGAAGCTGTATTAGCATGAGGACAAGTGCAGATAATACAGTGGAATAAATGGATGTTCTGAGTGTCTAAGTGGCACACAGAGGCTCTCAAGATTTTCCAAATACTCTCTGAATTTGTAGAACATTCCAATTCCTTCCCTTCTTCCTCTGCCTCCTTTTTTCTCCTCCACTTCATGCCAGGTTGCCTTCTGCCTCTGCAACCACTCATGTTAACTCGTGGGAAATTTTGAATTTCCTTATGTATCACTGATCTCTAGTAAAGCCCCCCAGTTGAATACTCTTCAGGACAGCTGTCTTTTTATAAGTCAGAAGAAGTAAGGATTTTTATTTCTTAAATTCATGCTACAAGACAAGATGAAAAAGTTAATAAAATTTTTCCAGTAAGGAATAAGGATCAGAGTATTGATGCTTGGGAAGTTTTAATTTAGTGACTTCCTTTTTGCTCATGCAACATGTCAACATATGTAAAGTAGCTGATAAGCACTAAGGTCCACCAGTGGCAAGCCATGGACTGTCCTCATAAGAAGTGCAACCAATGGTGCATATAGGCTATAACGGCCTGAAAAAAATAAGGATATTTGCTCCCAGACTGTTATTCAAGTCACTCGAAAGACCTTAGAGGTATTACCTACACAAATTCAGTCCACTCATGTGGCAAAAATAGGTAAGTAGGCAGGTAAAGAGAGACTGTTTGACTTCCATTGTAACAATTTTCTCTGTGTTTGATCCAAGTGGCATAGCAGAAAGAACAGCAGTGTCCCAGCTCTCTCCTAATAGTGCATAAGAACAATATTCTTTGTTTTATCGCAGGAAGTGAAAGCTATGGTATTCAACAGAAACTTCAGCAGAAACTTCTGCACAGTTAGATGTAATCTACATTAAATGAGTGCAGAGATGTGTCCTGGCCATAAAACAGCAGCTTTTTCTTAGTAACAAAAAAAAAATAATTCTTTTTTCTAATTTAACAGATCAACAACACAGACCTTGCTGAACTAAACTTATACAAATAAGTTAGTATATTTTTGACTATTTTAGTGCGCTGAATATGGAATCAACTGGTATGAACTTTTACTGTCTCCCTCATTCCTATGCAATATAACCTTGGCTATTTCAACTTCACCTTTGTTTCGTCATTACTGTAAACAGCATGTACGTGTTGGTTTATTGGCAGAGCTGAGAAGATGTTTTCATGTTACTTTGACTACGAAGCATATCAGAAATATTTTCTTTTATTATTTTTACTAATTTCAATGATATCTTCATTGAGTGGATTCTCTGCTTTGAGATGCAAGTGCAGAGATGAATGAACTTTGCTATCCTGGAAATTATCTGGAAATATGAAGGAGATAGTTTGGGATAGATTTGTTAGATACCATTTCTCCTGACATGTTTTTTTCCTGCTGATTCCCAGATCCTGTCCTATAGATTGAGGTTTGCAATCATCAGAAAGGACACTGGCATAACGTATTATTGTTGAAAGCAGAAACAGAGAATTCACTCATCAGCTTGAGACTCTTTTCAAAGAAATTCACTACCATCATAAAAATGAAGTCAAACACAATCTTATTCGTGTACCACAGAGAACAATTTTGAGTTTTGTATTAACATGCCTTGAATTTTTATTGCAAAAATATATGATTTTTTAAATCATCATATTTCTGAAAAATTTCAAGATCGAAATGTCTCTTACAGTCTTCATAATCATGAAAGCAAAATTAAACCTTAGTTAAAAAGGAGGATATAATCATGACTTTGAATCTCTAATATTTGGGCATTAGCCCCAAATGTTTACTAATTGTGCCCTTAAGTAACACCTCAGGATCAGAGAAGCTAAATGGGGTAAAGAACATGAAGAAAAACAACTATTCTTCTTTAAAAAATTAAAATTGTTCATTCAATTAAAAAACCCTTAATAAAAATCTCTACTTGAGTTCAAGTTGCCCACGGGAAGGTCTAATTCATGCTGTCCATTAATGAAAGCTTTATATGACCATTAAGGAAAAACTGACAAGTTATCACAGCAACCTCAGTAATGCTTGTTAGCATATATAAGAAATAAAAGCTAGATAATTAAAATGCACCCTAAATTTTACTTTTATAAGGTTAAACTTGGTAAAATGTTAATAGGTTTAAAAAGATCTGCAATTTCAACTATTGAGACGTTTTTAAATACTGTACTGAAATTTCTTCCTTTGTAGATAAGTGTACTCTTTGATTAAATGTGAACCAATGCTGCCAATAAGTTAGTCGTTGTAATACTTTGCTGAATTCTCTTGGTACAGAGACAATATTTTCTAAATTGCAGCTTCTAACAAGCATTTATACAATATCAATCAAATTAATGTCTAGGACTTGTTCATGAACAAATAAAAACAAGTAAGCTCTATCTTTAAAAAAATAAGGTTGGTGAAAATTAATAATTTTGAGAACTTACATGTTGTTCTCTGTATTTATAGCACTCCAGAGCTACAGTTATAAAGAAAAAGTAAGCACTATAATTCCTATTTGGAAATGAAAACAATTCTGGCACACTAATGCATTTTTTAAAGATATATTTAAGATACATTTCAGATGCCTCTCTTTTTTCTTGCTGAAAATTTGCCAGTAGGCACTCTGAGTTGCACCCACATCACTTAAAAAAGCATATTTACATGTCTTAGTTAAAGTTGTATAACATAGAATGAGGGAAAAAATAAGCTTTTTAAAATTTAGAATTCTATTCTAACCACTGCATCACAGCTATCTTCACATAAACCAAATCCAGTGGATTAATATAAAATCATTTTCACTTTTGCTAGAAGACAGTTGTAAAGGTTAAGTAGTGTGATCTGGTCTTGAGTGTTTCATGTTCTTAGATTATGATAAAAAATCTGTAGAACAGAGTTTATTATACAATGTCAACAAACTAATGTAGTAGCTTAGAACAAACACTGTAAAACCCTGAAAAGTAACAGAATTTTTCTTTTTCAATTGGTGACTTCACTTTAGCAACACAGTTCGTAACAGACTTATTAATTTTGGGTTTTTTTACAGTATTGGTAACATCCGTTGATTTCACAGGGAGATATCAAATCTCAACAAATATTACAAACTTCTCAAAGCAATTACTTCAACTAAATTAGAATTTTAAACTGCATGACTTTCATCTTTAACTTAGAAAACTCAGAGTGAGATTAGAGCTTCTGGTCACAGTCTCTAATACTTCTACTGCTCTTAAAGATGATGTTATTATGTCTGTTAACAGCCAGGATGTGAACATACTGAATGTCTGTCAATGTAGAACATAGGTGTGTCTATCCATAGAATTAGGTGGTACTGATATAAATATACATACATATATATATATATATATATATGTGTGCGTGTGTGTGTTTGTGTATATATTTTCATATTCCCCTCCCTGCTTCTGTGAATTTTAGAATTGCTTGAAATTGTCTTTTTTTATTGTTTTGCCCCCTAGTCTGTGTTCCTAGCACTCTCTTTTGTTTATGCTCTTTGTCAACTCACATCACTTAAAAAATCTCTGAAAATCCCACTTTACAGTTCAGAAGCTTCCTTCATTTTTTTTTTCTTGATGTTTTTTTCTATGCTGCTTTTTGCCAGCAGTTTACCTGTGTATGCTGTCCATTTTTTTTTTTTTTTTTGGCCAAAGTCTTCCTCTTTGCAAATATTGGTGGACAGTCTCTTAACTTCCCCTTCTCCCAGCACTGCTGTGTACTTCATTTGCTTTGGTATAAATAAACTCAGCAAATTTTAAGCCTACTTCTGTTGTCATTTTTGTCAGTGGTGACATACAGGACTCCCATCTGACTCATTTCTTCATAGAATCATAGAATGGGTTGGAAGGGAACTTAAAGATCTCTAGTTCCAATCCCTGCCATGTGCAGGGACACCTTTCACTAAACCTGGTTGCTCCAAGCCCCATCCAACTTCATCTTGAATACTTCCAAGGATGGGGTGTTCACAGCTTCTCTGGGCAATCTGTTCCAGTATCTCACCCCCCTCACAGTAAGGAATTTCTTCTCTATATGTAGTCTAAACCCGCTCTCTTTCAGATTAAAGCCACTACGCCTTGTCCTACCAGTACATGCCCTTGTAAAAAGTTCCTCTCCCTATTTATTGTAGTTGCTGCAAGTTTTTGTAGTTTCTGGCAGTTTGACTGTTTTCACTCTTGGTGTGGGGCTGGGAGGCTGTTTGAGTAAGAAAGCTCTGGTGGGTGTTTTGTCACTGCTTGGTTTTTTGTTTGTCCATTTCAAAGGTAACAATCGGTTTTCCCATATGCACTTTCTTCTTTTAGTGCTATTTTTGATTGTTCTACCGTGTATGACTACCCTGCCCAGCCCCGAGATGAGAGACACTGATCTATCTAGTTGCCTTAACCCTTGACAGTCTATCTGTTCTATGTAGTCTTACTATTTAGGTGCCTACCTTGTTCTGAGAACACATTTTTCATCCTCAGTTTATTTTGCCTTATGCTGGTCTATCTTTGCAGCACTTACTAACCCAGTTTGGTCTACACAAACCACTACCCAGAATGATATTGCTTTCTTCCTGCTATGGTTAAGAACAGGAGCCCTGATGTCTTCTGGAAATACTGTACCCACTGTTCTTGTTGCCACATGGATGCTGGCACTTTTATTTTGTCCCATGCATTCAGTGGCAGCTGTAATCCATCATGTTCTCTACAAGTTTATGTTCTGAAATGTATAACAATTCCATCATATTCATTTTGTTGTTTTCCAAGCTTTTTTTAATGTCCAGGCAGCCAAATCTTTGCAAAAGACAATACTGCCTGCTTCTTCCAGAAGTCACAATGTTGCTCTTAAATGTGCGGTGCCTGACATGGTTGTCATAGTCCTACAAGCCCTCAGCCACCTACCTCACGCAGAGACAATAATTTGTCCCTTGCTAAAAGTTAAAGTAAAATGTAGGAATGGGTGCTCATATTTATACACCAGTTACTATAATCCTGCCTCTGCATTCTGTAACACCGAGGTGGCAAACCAAAGGAGAGAAAGAATTGCTCCAGGACTTTATTTACTTTTTTCAGGGGATTATAGGCAGTGAGACTACAGAAAAATGACATTATATACTCGTAAGATACAATTTCTTCCATAACCTACCATGACAGCTTGAAAATTCTAGGTCTTAATTGCTTGCTATATATAATTTCCTTCCTTCCAGTCTAAAAATATACAGTGCAGTAGTGGCAAAAAATACAGGACAACAGAGGTGACAGAGAATGAAATTATTCTATTATCTTACAAGCATATTTCCCTAAAAATAAAAGAAAAAGGTTAACACATATCATAAAAAAAAGAGAAATATCCTAATTAATTCAGGACTAAGTGTGTGATCCTTAATCAGAAAAATGCAGCAACCGCTTAAAAATAACACTAGGAAGTCCATGCTGTGTTTTCACTTCAAGAAGCAAAATGGTGTTAAGTGGACCACTGCACATTTCCCATGGGTTCTTTGAAATCATTATACCATGTCCTTTTCTGCATTTTTTCCATACTTCATATTTTCTCATAAATCTAGTACAAAGCTATCTTTCTACACTGTATTTATATCTGTAGTCTAACATGTGAAGATTTAAAAAAAAATGTATGTTTGAAACTGTGTCCTTAAACTCATTGTGTCTCAGATCTGAAAATGTGTCTTTACACACATGGTATTTCAGAACTTCTCATCTAATATCTACAAACAAAGGATGTTCAACTGGACTCTTTCCCCCTCAAAACAGGGCCTTTCAGTTTTCATCTTTTACATTTATTTTCCCTTTTGTTGGCTTACTTGCCCTTTCAAACCTTCCTATTTGTATAGTCATAAACACTAATAATTGTATTGAAAAACCCAGAATTCCACTAGTTTGAATAGTTAATTTTTGGCATAACTATTCCAGAAGCAAGAATTCTGTGTGACTTCCAAACCCTGACCTTTTCTGTGGCAATCAAGTATTTTGGGCATCCAAGAAATGAAACTGTCAGGCTGTTGTTTTTTAAAGACAGAATTGAAGAAGTATCTGATCTAAATAAATTAGATTGTTTGAACATGCCTAAAGCCATAGTACCAATATGTCACTGTTTTCCTGCCTCTTAATGTGAGTCTAGCTGAGTCCATTGGGCAAAGGATTTTCAAAGAAATCTCTGCTTCATTCATTCAGGCAGTTAGAAAGACAGGGAGTTGTTGTAGGATATTCTCATTACAGTATTGGTGTAAAATTTTATTTTGTGGTTGTTGTGCACTTTGAAATTGTTGTACTTTGCATGGGTTCATCAGTAGTTGTCCTTAAACAGCTACAAAGAGGAAAACAGAGAACTTTTCCTATTATATTGTACTTGATTTCTTCAGTACTTCCAAGAAATTTTAATTGAAAGCATTTACTTGAAGATGCAGGGTTTTACCAAAAAGTTCATATTTTACCATCACTGATGCCTTCTTCACAATATCGATACAAATAAGTTATCCTAAACTGTTATTTATGTGCTTACTGATGTGCTTTTCCATTGGCTGAAAACAGTTGTATACTGCAGGACACGAGCTGAACATGGCTGTTAGCATGAAGAACTCCCACCGACTGAACTGCTGTTTAAAATACTGTTTAAAAAAGTTTCACTGAAAGCGTTCGACGGAGTATGATGGGACTCCTCAGCAAAAGAAGTTAAGGTGTTTTTCAAGTGTTGCCTGAGGTTCTCAACATCTCTTTCTTCTTTCTCTGAAGTACTTCTGGTTTGACTGAACTGCCTTGCAACAGAATTGTATGCCCTATTCCAGAGGCAGTCTTGCCAAGACCTAGTGGAAGTGGTGCTCTCTACCAGTACTAGAAAACATCCTAGCACATCCTAGGATTACGCTTTCCTTTTTCATGGCAGCTTTACCCTTGTAGTGATAATCATCATGTGACTGACTGATTAAATGTGAGTCTTTCTCCTCCTGTACCATTTCCAACTGATGAGCTCCCAGCTTATAGCAGAAATTCTCGTTATTAGTCCCTGAGTGCATGACCTTACACTTTGTACTATTAAATTTCATCTTGCTTCTATTACTACAGTCGTCAAGGTCATCTAATTCTTCCAGTATGAAATTCCAGTTCTTCTCAGTATGGGCAACTCTGCCAAAGTTTTTGTCATCTGAAAAATTTCATTAGCACACTCCCAGTATTTGTATCAAAGCCATTAATGAAGAGATCAAATACTTGTCCTAAGACAACTCCCTGAGGAACTGCACCAGCAATTCTCCAAGTTGATAGACTTACTTTCAACAGAAGTCATAGTGGTCTCTTGTTTAAGCCACATTTTCAGTGTTACAATTCTTGTGCTAGTTACCCTATTTATCTGAAGTTAACGCAGATTAGACTGTTTTCATATTAGAGTGGTAGAGGAAGAATTCTGAACGAGATATGAAAGTGTGACTTAGGGAAGGCAATTCAATCAAGCCAGGTCTGCATATCACCCAAATTGTTGGGATTATTGTAAAGGAGAAGACAAAATCTGATTATATAACTATTAAATCTACAGAAAAACTTCCAATGAGAAGTATAAAATCTGAAAATAGAAATATCCCTAAAATATTGATTTTCAAATAAAAAGATCTTTTCACATAACAAATAACTACTTAGGTATTTCTGGGCCCAAGTATATCCCTACATCCAAACAATGCTGCTTTACATTCCCTCAGTATAATATCATTATTTAAGCAATAGTGATGTAACGGTTCATTATCAGTTGGTTGTTCAATTAATGAAGTGCCTGAGGTAAAGGCCACTGCTTTGCTTACCCAACACAAGGTTTTATTAAGAAACAAGCATTCATCTTGATCATGGCACCAATTCAGCATCTACTAAATTGACAACTCTATCTGGGAATAAGTTTCTATCACAAAGAAAGTGGTATCTGCTGTCATCTGGCAAGTAAACGTCATTCCCTACCTATATTTAACAACTGAGACTCCTCTACTGCACAGAACAACAGGTCTCTTGCTTTATAGCAGTAAAATAGATCATTAGAAGTTATGTTTGTTGCCCCCAAAAAAATTGATTATTGATGGCTACCATTCACAAAGACTGAGCCCCTTCACTGATTGTTACTTCTTATGTATGAGCAATTTTTTAGGTTAATTTTGATAACTAAGATAACTTCACTGATTTGGCTAAGACCATGGCCCCAAAAAGCAGTGGTGTCTCCACCCATCTGATATTGTGGTGAGTTTTATATAAGAAGAAGGTAGACTCCCAGGCCTGGATCAGGGGGTGGTTGACACTGGTTTGCTGTCCTCTCCCCTTCCACCACCCCAAAAATAATTGTGTGGAATGACTCTCTTAAAAGTGAGTAACCCGAAAGTTCATAAAACCCATGTCTGCCAGAAAATGGAGTGACCCAGGTATGAAAAACTCACAGAAGAGAGCAACACTGAAGGAGCTCACCCAGCTGATATGTTTGTGATCTCCGAATCATTGAGAGGAGGATTAAATGAAGAACAGAGTGTTTCAAAACCTTTAAGAAGTTTTCAAAGAATGTTCTTCACATTTTTTAAAAGAAAATCCATGAGGTAGAGACCAGGTTATTTATTGTTTCTCATTTTCCCATCACATTGGTTAGAAAGAGACAGGGATATCTTAGCTAAGTTAAACTCAGGGGATGTCATTCACCCATAGCTTAAAAGGTTAGGAATTTTCTCTTAGTGTGCAAGGGTCTCTCAACAGTGCTATCTCCTGACCAAAGAAAACAAGAAGAGATATCTAGGCCCATGTTTCAGCCTGGAGCTCCAGCGACAATGGTTAGTTTCTACCCAAGTGCAGTTATCGTGGAAGCTGAGTGGAATCAGCACTTGGGGCCAAGTTAAGCACATTGAAGAGTATATTTTATAACAGAGATTGTGCAGTCCTACATAATTGTATTTGCATTTTGGTTTATATAAGACATTTTCCTCCATGTCTCCTCCTCTTTTGTTTAGGATTAAAAAAATTCTTGCTTCTGTAGCCTTGGTGGGTATAATTTTACACCACATTAGAGAGAATTGTTTTTAAATTTATATACCATAGGTCAAAAACCTTGTAAATTTAAACTACAATAAGCCACAAAATTAAGTCAAATCTTGGGTGGAGTTAGGACAGTTTTGAACTACTTCACTAATTGAAAGTTGACTCTAACACTGATAACTTCTGAGTGAATATTGTCAGATTTGCTCAGCTTCTGCAAGAAAACCATGACCTGTGTTTGATTCATTATAAGGAAAAAAAAATTGTTGATTGTTCTTCACAATATTTATGAATAATCACAAGTCTGTACCTGATTACTTCTATTCTCTTATCTCTTCTTAGAGAAGAACACATATCATACACTGATGCTATTGCCTTTCACCTTTCTGCTAATTTACCAGTGACTTAAAGCTTCTATGTATCTGGCAGAATAGCCCTACTCTTTTGCCTAATCCTTCAATCCCAGCAACTCCACAATGCATCAGCAGTTGCCCAGGTTGTAAAGCAGAACATGCACCTAACCCATCAGCTGAAAGCCTTTCTACAATATGTCAAGTATATCTGTAACATTTGTTCAAATTGAAATTTAGATGATGCTCTCTTCACATGCATCAAGACGTTTTATATTTCTGTGATTTGGAGTTAATGTTTTTTCCAATCCCAGACAGAAAGAGAGTTCTGATTATCTATGGAGGATGATCCACTATCCTTTTCATTCATCCTGGAATAGCAAATGAGTATGTTTACTCTGTCAGCTGAAAAGATGATACCTTGAAACCACACTATTGAGCCTGTCACAGCTGTGTTAGAGGGAGGTGACCCATCTACTGATAGAAATGACTAGAAAATATAAAGCTAGACTGAGATTTGGTTTAAACAAAACTAGCCCTGATATGAACCTACTTGATCAGACAATAGACTAAGTAATGATACCTTAACTGTTCACACATTATGACAAGACTGCTACAACTATGAACACCGTTTTAATTTTAATAATAATTTTCATAATATTCTCACTTTCACTCTAATGCATCTTTTCTAGAACACGTTTTTGAAAGACATTTTACTACAGTGGTTGTTTAAAACTTGGAGATTTAGACCACCTGAGACAGAAACAGTATAACTATTGGTCTTAAACACAATAAATGGCATTTGAGATAAGTACAATAAGGTTACTATTTATGTATTTTTTCCATAGAGGTTAACACCAGGAGAGGTCATTGTATTGTGCTATGGTCTTTCCATCACGAGTCTTCAGATTTTATCCCATTGGTCTGTCCTTGAGGCCAATAACTTGTGTTTGGGTAAAGCACAGCTTCCAGCAAGAGAATCCATCTTGATCTGTAGACATTAAAAGATGGGAAAGTGATCATACCGTTTTATAACTTGTTCCAGTGGTTAACCACTCATGGTTAACATGTGGCTTAGCTCAGCTTCCAGCCTTTAGTTCTTGTTATCCCTTTCTTTGCCTGTTTAAATTTAGTACTCTGTGTTTTCACATTGTGAGAGTATTTACACTTTCACAGTTACCTTCCAGTCAAGTTGCTGCTCAGTCTTCTTTTTGATAGACTAAATAAGTCAAGCTTTCATAGTGTCTCCCTGTGGGTATTTCATCCAATGTTGAGTAGTTTTCTGTCTCTTTTCTACAATATCTCCATATTTAAAGAAAACCCAACAAAAACTCTTTAAACTGTGGACAACAGAAAGGGAAAAAGTGTTTTCTTATTTGTCTCATTATTGCCAAATAAAGATATACACATTTTAGATCCTGTTTCTCGCTTGGTTTTTTATAGCATTACAATTGCTGTTTTTCAGCATTATGCCTGTAGTCACCTCTTCACTATGATACTTAGAGCTTCTTCAGTCAATGTATTTATGAACAAAGATGCCCATCCTGCTGGGCTGGCCTGGATCTTTTTGCAACATGGGCTGGATTTTTTATTATTTTTTGAATGATCTCATTTTACCAGTAATTCAGAATGCAGTTTACGGCTGTGTTGTCCTCGTTATTATTTACTGATTCTCCAATCTTTCTGCCACCCACAAATTTTCTAAGAATGATTTATGTTTATGTTTTAACTCATAGGTGAAAATGTTGAATAATGCTGAGTCTAATGTTGATCCCCGAGGAGCCTCCTAGGATCACTTCCATTTGATGATGATTTACCACTGACTAACTCTTTTTTGAGACCATTCATTTAATAAGTTTTGCATTCATCTGCATTGTGCTCTGATGAACTTGTAATGTGTTATCAGTGATCTGAAACCAGATGTAAAAAGTGTTCTAGTTACAGTGACAGGAATTCTAAGTGCTCACTGGGAGAGAATAAAACACAGGTAGTTGTCCTGGTTGTAAAGCAATGTATTCCCCTCATCTGTCAGCCAAAAATCTTTCTATAGAGTGCTAAGTATTTCTACAATATTTATCCAAACAGAAATTTAGATGATATCTTGTCATACCTGTGAAGATAGTCCATATATGTCTCCATTTATGAAATAAATTTAGAAAAATTTAAATGTTGAACAAGAAATTGAGGAAAAGAAGAGAAAATCCAACTCCCCGAAAAACCAAAACAAAGCAAACCACTTCTCAAACCACTTTTCTGTGGTTCTAATCCACATTTTTTGCAGCAGAAGAGGGAGAATAGCTGTGTGGGTTGCCTCAGTCAATGCTTCAGAAATTCATGCACAACACATTGCACAGCATGCCGTCTTTTCCTTCTGTTCCAAATGGTGCATGTGTGGATACTTTACAAGAACACTAATTCATTTTAGGATATTAGGTGCAGAGAGGGGTTTTCAAATACAAACAGGATTAGAGTAATATAAATAATTTAGGCATACTCTGAGAGTTAAAATTCGATGTGACTTTCATCTATTACCTTTAAATGCAAAAGCTTCAAATCTTAATAGATTTAATTGCTAGTCTGTACCACTAAAGAATTTGCTTCAAATAGCATAATGATCCTTTAGGCTTCTTAATAAAAGAAGATTTCAAAATGCCACAAAGATTGCTGAAAAATTGGGCATTTAGAGTTGAGTTTTTCACCTTACCAGAACCATCTTGGATCCTGCAACCAATGTAAAGTCACCAGGAATAAGTAACACAGAATTCCAATTTATGCTGATGAACTTTCTGTTAGAAGGTAGAAGCTGGTTACCAGTGACATCATCTGCTGAGATAAAAGCAGTGAGTAACAGAGGCACAAACAGAGGCAAGGTGAGATAAAACATATCATTTAACACTCATATTTTCTAGAGAACCAAAAATTCCAAAACAGGCTAGAGCAAATAAATTCTGAGGACACGAAATTATCATTAGTGGACCTTTGCAAGTGCTCACAGACTAAAATGAGTGCACTGTAAAGATATACCTGAAGAATTGCAAATAGATGTGAACTTGCTTTTCTACTGATCTACTGATGACTAAAACCCAGCAGCTTCTATATTCGGCTTTGCCGAAAGTATGCCCTTATCAGGAACGTTAGAGAACTTGATAGACTGATTGAAAGACATCCTAGCAAATTGATGTAGTTATTCACTGATTTTTCCTCCTGCCCAAACTTGCCTGAAGACAGCACTGATGTGCTCAAACAGACCAGCAACTATATTCCTAAATCCTCTTCTAACTTGCTTCTTGTTGCTTAAGATTGCATATTTGTACTGTAGGACCAGTGCAAAGAATGATAAACCCTTAAAAAAATTCACACAACTTAGCTTTCATCAGATTAAGGTACCTTAGCAACTAGAGTAATACTTTATCTGTTTTCAGTGGGATTTGGTTCTCTTTATAGCACCCTTGAACTGACCCTGATAGCTGGTGTTTCTATCTTTTATCAGCCCTGAGTCTTTTGAATCGCCAGGTTATTGAGTTGTGAGACCCTGCCATCTTCACATGTGTACCTAAACTTGCTTATCCTTGCCACCCAATTTGGGTCTTTAATAAAGTGCCAGGAAAGGTGCATCTAGGTCCTATCTGCTGTATTATGACATCAATTCCATAGGAGACTCATGGTCAAAATCTGATAATGTTAAGTTTATTTTCAGCATGAATTTATGATAACTAAGTACAATTTATAGCCTACATGCTGATATGGCATCCTTTTCTTTTTTTTTTCTTCCCTTCCTACCCCATTCTTTGAGATCTACAAAATGCGCACAGCATTCTTCATTCTTTCCTATTCACTGTCTGGGATCTTTCCATATAAATGACTTATCATAGAGAGGAGTGGCATTTTTGCCCTTTGTGGCATACTCCTTCAGTGCAGTAGCTATGGATCTAAAAAACAGACAGCATGTTTCCAAGCAATTTTTTTTCTCTCAGGGCTTACTTGCTAAAATAGAAACCCAAGTCCACATGGTGATCATATTTGCTACCTCAGGGACTAATTTTCTTTTACCTCCTTTCCTGTATTCCAAAGCTTCATTGCCATTATCCTCTTGCTCCCCATGCACTAACAAAAAGATTTTAATGCATTCATTATGCAAAATCTTGTCTTTTGTGACCTTTGCCAAGAGTGCCCCCAAAGGACTGGCCAGGCTTAATAAGCTCACAAATAAACTACGATGTCAGCCAAGGGCACTACTGGCCAATTGAGCCTGCACCATTGCCCTCTCCCCAAGCCCCCACTTCACACCTGAGATACCCCGAGGTGGGATTGCGGGGGTGTTGTCTGCCCTGAAAAACTGCTAATCCTTTCCGGCGGCTCCCAGCTAGGCAAACAATCCCCTTTGTGAAGGCTGGAACAATCACACAGGCAATATTGCCTTTTGCTGCTTCTGAGATAGACTCTGCCTTCCTTTAAGTTCCTCTTTCTCCTCTCTCCTTGGCTACATTGTTTAATGCTTTCATTCTTCTTATTTCATTTATGTTATGTCCTGTAAAAGCTTTGTCATGAGCAAGCCAGCTGGGTCATTGGAGGAAAGGCACTCTCTCATCAGATCCTTGTGTTAGTCCATTTTCCTCCTGTCCAGAGTTATTGTCTAGGTTCTGTGGGGAAAACATCCGCTCCCCCATTCAGTGGTTGATGCTGTGACAGATTACAGCAGTTTCTGTCTGTTAAGCAGTCAGGCAAAGAAAAGAGTAAGAAAGATATAGCGGCCTCTTCATTTCATATATAAAAGATGCAGATAAAGTATATAATAATAGAGAATGACATAGCCAGTAAAAAATCTGAATTTATTGGGGAAGAATATAAACTTGCAAAACTTTAAAAGCAATCATGCTCATAAAAAATAGATATTACAAATGTTAATGCAAATTATTAGTAAATCTGACCCCTCTACCCCACTATGACACACATTTAAAATTTATTATGGAACACATTCAGGGGAATAGCTTTAGGGAATTCATTGCTCATCTTTCTCTTTCTTCCTCCATCTCACACACTAGCAGTCTCCAGACAGCTTCTCTGAATTCTTCAGAAATACTGCCACTCTGACCTCTGTACCATAGATCCATTGACTTACTTCATTTGACTGTCTGGAGTGACAGCTAAGGTACTAGTACAACATGTTCTCACAACTTCCATGGCAGTGTATACATCTTCTTTCCAGTTCACCTCTATATTATGATGCAGAATTTCGGGACACAGATTACTTCAGTAAAATATATTTGAACTTCTGATATTTTAATATATATAGTTCAAAGAAAAAGCATGAGCAAAACACGGGCTTTAGTTAAAAGCAGAATTCATCTTACAACACTTACCTAAGTTCTATTTGTGAGTTCATGTAGAATAGGGAAGCCTTTCAACATAAGGAAAAAGTTTAGGTAGTGAACTGACATTAGATGCAATGGGATTTAAATAGATAATATTTTTTCCTCTATGTTTGTGTTTGTTTATTTGTTTGGGATTTTTTTGGTTTTTTTAAATTATCTGGCCAAGATATCCAGTCTGTTTCAAAATTTACCTAAACTCTTGTAATCTCTGGATTTATCTCAATTTAGAGATTGGAAAAATAAAAGAAAAGAACACCCTGAAATGAGGACACATTCTGACTTTTTCAGAAATCAGCTAGCAAACTCGAGGGTGCATTTTCATAGATGCTGAAAATTCAGTGTTGTGAGTGCTCAACAACATAAAAATTTAGTTCTTGAGTTTAGAACTTGCTTAATAACAATCTTATACAGCTCTTCCTGATGCCATAATATCAAAACGCCTTCTCCAACATTTTAAAGAAAGAAGACCCCAAAACAAAACCCTTAAACCTTTCCTCATTTTATCAGAACTTTTACCAGCTTCTATTTGCAAACTTCAAGAAATATATATTTGTTAATCTGACAGGCTAAGGCAGTATCAGGAGAACACCATTTACCATATGTGGAACTGGAGTAGAGCCATTTATTCTTTTAATGTGTGCTTCAGACACTTGCGCTGCACACAGTAGGTAAAAATTATCTGTCCAGATGCTCAGGAAGGAAAAAAGTTACTTTCTTTGGCATTTCTGGAAAAGGCCTCCAAATTCTTATTAAAATTAAATGGAAGAAAGGAAACTAGGAAGGCTAGAATGTTCATCAAGATCTGTGAGAGAAAAAAAAAAAGCAAGGAAAACAAAAGGCACTTGTCAATAAATACAATAAACAGCCATCCTCTATTACTGCTCTTACTAAGAGCAGACAATGAGCCTCTGGCAGCAGTGAGGTGTGTAGACAAAAGGCCCTTGAGAAGTTTACTGCTGCATGCTGCATAATAGTTGAAATCTGTGAGTGTTTTTCAAGGTTAGGCACAAATAAAGCAAAATTTCTTTATTAAGGTTCCAAATTACTCATCTTCTCCTACCTTTCAGTCCATTGTCAGGCTCTGAGTACTGTAACTGACCTTTGATAAACAGTCATTTCACCACAGTGATGAGACTACATAAAAACTAGTCTGCACAATATAATGCAGATTAACTGAGGGACATTCCAGCTCTTCTTAAAAATAAGCCAGAATGACACCAGAGAATTTGCTCATAATTTAGCTCGTTGCATGTGCACATATTCTTTGTGCATGAAATTTCTTTCCAATGAGGTAATTTAAACAATGAAGAAATGAGATACATCTATCAAGCAATTCTATATTTCCTTCAAAGGAGAGTCTAGTTAATGTTTTGTCACAGGTGTGAAAGAACTGATGACTCAGTGTTCATCTGCTTCACTTGTAATGAGGCTGAGCACCGATGTTTAAAATACAGGAAAAAAACCCTGCAAATGTGAAGTTGTTACAGGTTATGTCATCAACAAGCTTTACACTTCAGACTGAAGCCGGTGAGTAAGCTGGTAGTGTAAAGCTTGCACAGTTATCTAAGGATAACACCAAGTATCTGTTTTGATCAAGAAATCTTTCATCAATAGTTTGTCTAACCTCAGAGATCATTAAAAATATCTGTAAGATACGAATATAAATAGCATATTTTGTGGCATGAAAGATCAAACAGAATGATGGTGTCATGCTGAAGGTAGTCTGAAATATTGACAAGAGATCTTGCTGAATTAATTAGGCTATAAAGTTTCATAAGCAAAGCAATTTTAAAGGTGTGGTATTATTTAGTATTTATATGAAAAATTATCAATATCAATTTGCAAAGGCATTTTAGCACACTAGTAAGAAAAGAAACAGGAATAAGACGAAAAGATTACCAGAAGTAGTACTAGCACACTTTGTTGTGTTGCCCTATCCAGTTTCTGTCATTATAGATGATTCCAATTTAACTTGTTCTCATTTTACAGAAAAAAGAAGTCATAAAAGGCACTAGAGATGAAGCGATCAGTATTATTGTCAAGGCATTTTAAACAAGAATGCAGAGTCCTTGGGCCAGAGCTCTATCAGTTCAAGGCAATCTTTAATCCAGCTTTGTTTCTCCTCCCTGTGTTCTCAATTTGTGTATCTTGATGCCCATTCACAATGAAGTCTCTAAACTACATCACAAAAGGCAGTAGTCTTTTCAGAGGAAAAGCTGTAAAACTGAACTAGAATGTCAGACATTATTACTGAAATGACAAAACCCAAAAGTCCATGAACATAAAATCTGCACTTGAGGATGCGGATAATTGATTCACCTAAACAAAATGCTACAGGCTATAAATAGCATCGTAAGGGTTAAAATACTGCAGGAAGCAAATTTTGAAATCTATTTTTAATTTCAGAACTCTTATATTGCACTTGATGAGGAAGAAAAACATCTTTAAGCTCTAAATGGATATTCTAAATGGATATTCCAAATGGATATTCAGATATTCCAAATATCTGAGCTACAGCACCCAATAGTTTCAATAGAATCTGGTGGTGCTCAGGACCACTGAAAAATCTATTCATATGAACATTATTAATATTATTTGTATTGATATGAATGTATTAGTTATATTATCTATATACGTAGTCATGAGTATTTCAGACTGCACTATTTTAGTATCAGAAAATCATTTATTACAGAGGCAGTACAAAAGTACAACTATTCTGACAATGCATATACTAACTAGAATTCTCTGGAGTGTTCTTGAACAAATATGAGCAGCACAATAAAATAATATAAAATAAAATAAAATGAAACAAAACAAAATAAAATAATAAATAAAACATAATTAGAAAAGCTTTACTGGTACCATCCTGTCTTGTTTTTCTCTACTGATTTCAGTGAGAGCAAGCTCTAAACACAAAGTGTATATTGATTCAACTTTTTTTTTTCTTACTTGGGATAACAGAATAATTAAATGACATGAAAGAAAATATCAAGGAAAATAAAAATACCACTTTAATTGCCTTACTCCATATTAGGAAAATCGAGTAACTAGCTTGTGGGTTGTCAGTGTAACCAGTGTGCTGTTCATTTCTGAAGCTGCTTCCTCTGCTAAGAATAAGCCCCAGAAAACATTCATGGCAATTGCAGTTTCTGAGGCACACAGTACAATTTATTTAGGCAGTCAAATTTACGCAGTTTAACAGATTCCTCGATTCTTGTCTTGCTTTTTCATTAAGCCCTTTAAACTGGACTTCTTGTCAATAAATAAAACTATTGACGTTAAAAGGTCACGTCTCTGACCTTTCACATGTTTCTCCTGCGCTGTATCTATATACACTGTATACTTTACCTCGAGAAGAGATTCTTTTATTTAAGGGAGCTTAAACTGTTCAAATTTGTAATGTACTGGGGATTTTGGAATATCTAGAGGGCTTAGTGGATAAGGAATTGACCTTTCATCTCTGAACTCAGTCCCCATCCAACGTAAGATAAGTGGAAGAGTTTTGTGTCAGCTGTCCATGTGATAAAACTAGCTTTCCCTTGTATCATTCAACACAATTTGGCATGACTGGCAGTTTTTTTCTCTCAAGAGAAGCACATTGAATATGGAAAATGAATTGCTTCTGTCTCTTGAGAGGGTGGTCCTCCAGGTTAGGCTTTGAAGTTATAAATGGGAAGTGCTGGGAAGCTCATATTATTGCTGGTTGCTAGCTCCACATCAAATGTATGGATAAACAGTGGGTCACAATTTTAAATCAGTGATAGGAGATGATTTACAAACACAAATATGTAACCACTTACGTGACTTTTCCTCACCCAAATGGAAACTATGCAATGCAGTCCAAAGTCGAAACAAGTAGTTCTACAGGCTACGCTTGCTCCTATAGGTAGTAAATTTTGACACATATCACAAGAGAATATGTTTATGTGTTTTCCCCCAGGGAAAAAACTTCCTCAAACTTCTAAACAAGTACAACTCCCTTATTTCCCTCTACATAAGCCTCTACAGCAGCCGATACACAGGTGAGAGAGTTGGGGAGTCCACTTCTGCCTGAACTAGAGCAGCTTCCAAGCAAGTGGCTCCGAGGGGCTGCACTCTCCAAAGCTGCAGAACTGCTCTCTCCTCACAAGCCAAGCGTCACAGTGGGGAGCGCTCATCGACGAGCAGAGCATTAGACCCAGTAATCAAAGACAGGTTCCTCGCACGGCACAGTGCTGCCCAAACCACAGTGCTGGGTCTCTGTTTTCTGCTGGATGTGGTGCTTTTCCACTGGGAATAATTTTTAAAGAGAAGTTTTGATTTGTTTTGATTAGAATTATGTACTGAGTCTTTGTGACAAACTTTAAAAAGAAACGAACAACCTGAAATGTGAATTCAGTTAATTTCGTTACTGAAACTCAGAACCTGCAATCAGTTAACATGCACCCAGTAATTAACTGGATTTTTTCTGTCTAGTGAATGTATTAATTATCTGCAATATAACATAATGCTCCCTCTTCGCTTGCAGTCCTTGGAACTAAGTTTGTTTCATCTGATACTTTTTATGACTCTTCAGTAATGTAAAACCATTTTTTAAAATAGCAGTAGAAAACTGCTGTGGAAGAATTTCCGGAGACAAGATTTTTTATACAAAAGAAAACCCACCTTAATGGCATTAATTGATTAATTTTATCTTTATGATTTATCTATACATCACATACATGGAATTTTTCAGAAATGCTGTAAATTGCAATTTGAAACCATGTTCCCCTATTCCATGTCTCATGGCTCTTATCTCATGTTTAAAAATCAAGAGAATAAATTTCCTTTAAAGATAGTGACATCTTTGGAATGTTAATAATACAAAACTTTCAAAAGGTAAAATTATTTCTTAGGTGAACTAGCAAAGAAGCAGATTGACTCAGTCCATTTTGCACCTTTGTACTGGAGAATGGCTGGGTTTAAATTACAGCAGCTTCAGTCTTTGCTTTTCAATCCCTTAATCCTTAAGGAGCAGAGGTTTCAGTTCAAGACAACTTCACACAGAACATAAGAAAAGATTCTGTGAGCCTACCTCAAGTATGATGATCATTTTTTCAGCTGTAATCTTTCACTTGCATCCCATAGCAAAAAAATATCTGAGGAAAACCAGTGTCAAATAATTAACGCATTTTCAGTGAAAGGCTCCTTTCCACTACAGTTTAATACACGTGCATGAAAAGCAGTAAATGCTTTCATGTGAGTCACTTGCAGATATTCGTACCTACGGTTTTCATCACTGTTTTACTGGTATTCCCTCATATTAGAGAGCCTTTGTGATATGCCTGAGCTTGAATGGGAAAGGAAGCTGGCCTGGGAGGTTTTACATCTGGTAGCCAACACCATTATTAAACAAGCTACGTCAGTTTTTAAAAAAGCTACATAGGTCGAATCAGGGCAATTACATTCTGATCTAAGTCGCATACATTTGTCAATTATTTCCAGGTGTTCTTGGGACAACATATTTTTTTTTATCTGTAATTAATATTTTGATTATTAATAGGGCTGCAGTGAAACATCAGGGGTCTCTCTGCTTGTCTTGATTTCATAAAAAAATGTAGTCATGACAGTAATAATTTGATAATACTTAGGTTTTAAAGCATTATGCTATTTTGTTTTACAGCTATTATTTAAAGAATAGTTTGCAGGTAGCTATGTGCATTACATTGCTATGTGTGTCTCTCTGCATTCATACATACATAGGTATACATCTCAGAGAACTGAAAAAACTCACTTGGAAATTAAAGGTAAGTGGTTGGAGTGGAGAACGCAATAACAGAACAATTTTAGAATATAATAACAAACCAATAATGAAAACCTGTATTTAAATTTCTACCTATCATTTTGAGTCTGTTGTTATTTCTTAACTTAAGCAAGATTACATTTGGGCATTCTGAAAACTGTATAATTAGACAGTGTATGAATAAGTATTCTTTGCTAATAGAAAACATTCAGACTAACCTCAAATGTTCAGAAGCCAATGTGGCTGGCACAAACAAATAATAAAAATGTTATTAAAAAAAGAAAGGGCAAAATGCCAAATTTTGAAAAATCACAAAGACAGACATTTACAGAGAAACCAAAATGACAAGTCGGTTTTTTTTTTTTTTGTTATGGTTTCCTCTGAATTTATAGGGGATACTCTATGACATTAGATTATAATTTTAGGTCAACATTTTCTTTTTTATCTTTCATAAATTTATGCTAAGTGCTGACATCTCAGAATTAGAGAACTCCTTTCACAGTCTTTTCTGTTTCAGCTGGCTAAAGTAATGCATGGCACTTTCTGAAGAATGCAAAATGTATGCAGCAACACAGAGTTAAAAATTTTATTTTTGATCTTCAAACATTGTTTGACCTTAATCAATGTCTTCCAACAAGCTTAATATGACATAGCCCTGAAACAAAAACACAGAGCTCTCGGGTCCAGCTCTGGAATGAAAAAGCTGTGATTATTAGTCCTCTGTGTGATCTTTTCAGATTGCACTGATGAGATGAAGTTTAATCTCGTTTCTCTCCTCTCCAGTACCACAAACCACAGGCAGTTTAAGGCAGCCTGGAAATCTCTTACATCTGGAAGAGCAATAATTCATGGGATTTCACTTGACAGCCATGACAGGCAGCAGGGCAGCCAGAAACAACTGTCTCTTATGTTGTGCTATTTGCAAAAAGTCAGAAGAGGAGGAGCAGGCACAGGACCACATCCTTCTTTAGCATATGTTAGAGGAGGAAACCCTTTTATTTTCTGCCAGATGCTCCATGAATAGGTCCTAAATATTACATAGACAGTAGCTATCACTTCCAAACAAAATTCCTTGGTGTCTGCTAAGCTGCAAAGCATATGAAGGCCTATTGTCTGGCAAAGGGTCATGGTTAAATTTGCACAGATTTTTTTTTATAGATATTTCAGATTCTACGTTATGATTTATAGGCATTTGCACACCCTGCTGTGCATGAATATGATACCATCTTCTGGGCAGGATTATTTCATGAAATGTATATGGGATTTAGCTACAGTAACTTTTACTGGGCAGCTTAGAATGGCCAGCAAAGTACTAGAATTTACTGCAGCACAGCTTGTGCTGTCAGGCTCATGGCTGGTGTTTATGATTTCTGCAGAAGCAGAAATAAACAACTTCTCCTTAATGGCTCTCTTTATGTGTAGGCAGCAGAAGCTCTATCTGGTCTCACAACAGTAGCTGGTGCAGTGGTCTGTCCCATTTCATGTGGAACCAATGTCTGAAAATTTGCATTTCTGCTTTTCTGAGTTTTCAGTGGAAGCGACCGGGAATGAATAAATCAACCGCAAATGTCTGAATGAGTAGCATTCCATTCTACTGCTTTTTCATGCTATAAATACATCTGGTTGAAATGGCCAGGTTTTGGAGTAAGAGCAAAATGATCAGATTTAATCTTAGTTTGTCTTAGAGTCTATACCACACTGTAAATACTCTGATATCAACTGAGACCTGCTTAAATTACTGTCTTAAGGAAGGAGGTCTGTTTTCTGAGTGTCTGTGGTAAAGCAGCTTAATCAACATTTTTATAGGCATTTACATACATATTTAAGTAAAAGCTGAAAAGTGGGTAAGTTTCACCAGCCTGCAAGCAGATGAATTAAATATCAATTTACTTTGCTTATATCTGCATATATATATAAAGCAAAATAGTCCGAATGTAATTGTCTAAGTAAAGTTTTTTGATGTAACAACTGTTTTTAAAGTTCAAAAGAATGTCAACACACACACTGTATATATAAGCAGGCAGAAAATACTTTTTTTAAAAGAAATGAGACAACTACTCTATGCCAAAGAAAAACAATTCCTTTGCCAAACTACACATTGTTAACTTAAAATGTGTTCCATGTGGAAGTAGGAAGACTGATCTGATGGAAAGGCTAGTGATTTAAAGTCAGCTGGCTCTGTGCCTGTCAACTGCACATTCTGGCTTCCAGTTTTACAGCTAGAATTGGAAATATTTAGTTTCTTTTTTCTTCTTTTTTTTTCCTTAAGGAGGGGGAGGACATAATTCTTTTTCCTTTTCTAGTGATGCAATGAATTTACCAATAAACTTGCATATATAATCATCCAGATTTTAAAAAAAGACATTGTAATTTTGAATCACTTGTACAAATCTCATTCTGTATCTTAAGGACTTTGTTTAATATTAGACTCATTTTCCAAAGTGAATTTAATACCACTCTTGTATGCTCATCACTGTTTTTCTGGGAAGAAATTGTATTACCCTGTCTTTTCAGTATGGAAAAAGTATAAAGACAAGTTTATATTCTGAGAGAAGTACAACATCTTACAGGTTACTGTATTTCACCTTTCATTCTGTATTACCTGTGTTGATTAAGCCTTTAATTTTTGCCCCCCTTTCCTACACATAAGGCATACAGTCCTGTCTCTGTATGTGGCCTAAAGGATATTGCAAATACAAAACATTCAGATAGACAGGAAGAAAACTGCTACACTACTACACCTGGTGATACCTTAAAAAGAGGCTATCACCCCATAGTATTTTCTGCAGGACTCTCAAAACTTCTTTTGTTATTCACATTAAACTTACATCCATCATCCTGTTTTAGTACATATTTTCCAGCACATGCTGCATGGTAATTATGAATACAGAAGGTTCTATTCATTGTGGAGTTTTTTTTAACATTCTTTAGATACACTGAGCACTATGAGGTTGAATTTTGATTACTGTACTAGATTTCTGCACACAAAACACACTTAAAGCACATTTGCTTCTCTTTTCAGTTTTAAAATATTCCTGAAACATCTAACAAGTCTCAGAACACTTAAATGGCAGAATTTCAGACACAATTCAGCCTGAGCTGTTTACTGCAAATATGACTGTAGAACGTCTCCTTTTTTTTTTCTTTTTGCTAGAATACCCACATTTTATTTATGATTTTGGATTTTATTTCACAGCATTCCAGTTTAGTTTAGCACGATGTATTTAATAACCATGTCTACTGTCTTAATTACCCTATAAAGCAGGGTTCCATTGGCATTTGACCCTCCACAGCATTCCAGAGAAACTGCAGGACCATGATAATTACCAACTGCCTGTGAGAAAATTAAACAAAAAAGGCCTAACTTTTAAACCACCGTTTTAAACGACCTATTACATCTCAGGAATAAATCATTGATGAAATAGCCTGCTTAACAGGAAAATAGCTATTCCATAGCAAAGAATTTCCCCTTGCATGATCATGAAGAGAATATTAAGTATTCTTCAGCTCAAAAGGTTAGGTTTTATGTCTGTCCAATGCCTTTTAATGACACATTTTTGTGTAATTTTACCGTAATCAAAGCTTTTTCCTATGTAGGTTGTAGACTATGACTATTTTGTCAGTCTTAAACATTTTACTAGCCAAAGAATAGAAAATCTATTTAAACATGTACCAAAAAAATTAAACATGTACCAAGAAAAAAGTATTTATAAATCTTTCAGTGTTAAAAGAACCTGCATGAATATAGCTTGATTTCCTGTGATTAACATAGCCATTTGCTGTATATTTTTCAAAAAAGTGCTTATCGATTTAAACTCATAATAGTACATGCTATTAATTGATAACACAGTTTAAAAAAGGTAATAAATTTTGAAAATCTAAATCATGGTTTGATTTATTTGATCACTCTCTCTTTATTCTGTATCTAATGGCAATTACTATACCATCCTATGCTCCATTTCTTGTTGCTATACGTAACAAGAATTCTATTTCATCTATCTTTTTCTAAATGTCAGTTTGTATTTTTTCTAAATAATTAATCTAGGTTGAATATTGACACTAATTTCCAAATCAGATTAGGTGAGAACTCCCCATAGTGTAAAGTTAGGAACATAATTAGAAAAAAAAAGGGAGTTTTTTAAATGATACCATTAAAAGTATTATTTTTTATTAAAAGTATTATTTTTTCACTTTTGCATGTAAGATACAGGATATAAACCAAGGGAATATGCATGCATTACTTTTAAAATTATTGCCAGAACATTTTCTAAGCCTCCTTGAAACATTTCACTTGAAAGCATCTCCGTTTTCAACAGAAGCAACTAGAAATGTAATGAACAAAGAGTTTATGGAAGAGCCAAGCCACAAATGAAACTTGAATAGTTTTAGAAAGGGAGTTTGAAAATAATTCTGTGTTCAATCAGAAATAACACAACCCTTCTACTCTGTGCCTTATATCTCAAAAAATAAAAAAGCCTTGTGACATCTATCAGCATGGTTTAAGGCCTCTGGCCACGACTTTTATTTAAATTCCAGTTTAATTTATAATCCAAAGCAGAGATTAAATGCATAGCAGGCAACTGAATCCTAGTGGTATATTACAAACTTCTGGGCTTGATGATCCCAGTGCAGTTGTTCCCAGCCCAAATCTGACACTGCTATACCATTGTTCCCATACTACTGTCTACTGAAGTACCACCTGTGTAATCACTTAGACTAGAGCTGGAGTTACTATTGCAGCCTGGGAATTTCTGGAATAACATGTAGTTTAAAATCATAGGAAAATAAGAACAGCCATAATGGTTCAAACCAAGGGTCTAGCTAGTTCTCATATTGTGTCTCTGACAATGTCCTGTACCAGATGTCAGGGGGAGAGGATAAGAACCAGGCAAGCGTTTAATACTGTTTCCCATATTCATCTGGCCTTTAGCTGTAATTCAGACTTCTTGAATGAGATTCTTTTGAATTTATGTTTTTTCTCAATAAACTGGAACACATGACATTTTTAAACATCCGTTTATTTTGAACTTTACAGCTGCTTTTTTCATCTGGTAGCCCACATGCTTGAATAGGAAAGTACAGGGGATCAATACTTCCCTATGTGCATTCTCCACGATGGTTAGAGATTTTGTGGATACTCATCAGTTGCTCCCTTAATTATTTTTTGTTATTTTATTTTATCTTTTCTTTTCTTTTCTTTTCTTTTCTTTTCTTTTCTTTTCTTTTCTTTTCTTTTCTTTTCTTTTCTTTTCTTTTCTTTTCTTTTCTTTTTTCTTTTCTTTTCTTTTCTTTTTTCTCTTCTCTTCTCTTCTCTTCTCTTCTCTTCTCTTCTCTTCTCTTCTCTTCTCTTCTCTGCTCTTCTCTGCTCTTCTCTTCTCTTCTCTTCTCTTCTCATCTGTCCCATAATGCAGTGCCCTGACCTACTGAATAATTTTCAATGTATGGAAGCATTTCCATACCTCTGATTACTTTTATTGTTCATCTCTGTCCTTTTTTTTTGCACGTAAGTAGTATGCTTTTTGGATAAAGGAAGTAGAACTGCCTACTTTGTTGTTTAAAGTTTCACATAGTAATTAAATTTAATTATATGCCATACGATGCTGCCTACTGGAATGTGTACAAGAATCCAAAGTCATAGAAATTTTGATTTCTCTGACACTGAAACTCAGTGTGGTAGCTTCAATCCCTAGAAGAGGCTAATAGCCACATCATTTGAGTGTTTACCAAGTACTAAGTAGCTTAGTCTTTTTGGAGCCTAAATTCTCATGCTGTAATTAAGTGCCATAAGGCACTCTAACCGAGCATCTGGCATAAACCAATCCCCTGTACATTTCTAGCATAAAACCTTGCCACAAAATTCTTCACAGCCAGTGCTTCACTTCATTATCCAGAGCACCAGTCTGGTCTGCAACTCAGCTTCGCAAGTATGTGTTTCATCCAAATCTCTATACCCAGATGTTGTTGAGGAGAGCTGTACCTTTCAGGGACTCTTGGCTCCATCTTTTGAAATCAAAAGTCATCTGAGATGGCACTAATCTCTTCAACTCAGGTGCTGTATGAGGCAGATTCTTCGGTCAGTTATGGAGTAGTACAGCTGTCATTATCATTCTTACATAGAGATAAGCACTAAAAATCTCCCTTTCAACTGGGCACTGAAGAGCAGAAGCTGAATTCACACAATGAGTTTCCAAGACTGCCACATGAAGAGTTTCAAGAACCAGGAACAAAGCAGGATTTCACACTCCCCTTGGCTAAATACTGCTTGGAGAATATAAGGGAAATGGTCTCAAAAAGTAAACCTAGTAGGGAAGCAATGTCTTTCTGTGGTTGCCTAGATGTTGTTGCAGCCCTCCAAACCTTGGATACTGTTTCACAACAGATTTCTAATCTTCCTTGTCTTATTAAAATTGGGCTTTCCCTTGCAAACAGAAAAATCCATTTAGCTCCATTAGTCAAAATGACAATGATCCCCAGTCTAGTGATCTAGGCTTTATCTTGTTTTTCATGTGCCTGGAAATGGTTTCCTGAATTAGTTACTCCATCATCTTTCCAGGGACTGAGGTGAAGTTCATCAGCTTGTAGTTGCCTATGTCCTTTTTATTCAGAAGTGACACCTCCTTTCCTCCAGTCCTTGGACACTTCTGACTGTCATGATTATTCAAAGATTGTTGAGGGGCCTTGCAATGAAGTCACTCTGCTACCCAATGGTCCTGCAAAAGGCCACAAAGATGATAAAGGGACTGAAGCATTTCTCCGATGAGGAAAGGCTCAGAAAGCTGTTACTGTTCAGTCTGGAGAAGAGAAAGCTCAGGAGAATCCCATTAATGTATATAAATACCTGAATGGAGTGTCAAAGAGGACAGGCAGTGTCCTCTTCTCAGTGGTGTCTAGTGACGGGACCAGAGGTAATGGGAACAGACAGGAGGCATCCTCTGGACATCAGGAAACACTTTTTCACAGTGAGGGTTACTGAGCACTGGCACAGGTTCTCAAGGAGGTTGTAGAGTCTTCATCCTTGGAGATATTGAAAAGTAGTATGGACATGGTTCTTGACAACCAGTTCCAGGTGGCTCTGCATGAAAAGAAGGATTGGACCAATGAACTCCAGAGGTCCCTTTCAGCCTCAACCATTTTGTGATATTATAACTTTAACAAGCAGATCCTGATGACCTCATCTTCACCTAAGTTAACTTGTCCCACACAGGCTGATTTTAGGAAAGATTTAGTACCAAAAAAAGAACAGAGAAACACCAAGGGTAAGACTGGCAAAGCCTTAATTTCCTCTTTTCTGTGATGACTTTATGTCGTATAATCAGGGCAGTAATAGTGGGTAGCAGTGGTAACGGCCAAATAAAGGATCCAGTTAAATAAAGAATGAGTTCCAGAAGTTTAATTTGAATTTTGATTACAAAATAAAAGTGGACATTTTGAAACTTTTGACTGGATGAACCTGTAAGTTGCTTGAACTTGCTGGAAATAAAAGCAAAGAAAAGTCAGCAAATGAAGAAAAAATAACAAATGGAGAAAAAAACCAGACTGATATTGTATAATGGTTACTGTTTTTTTTGCTATAGCCATCCCACTGTATAATCCATTTTAAATTTGCTGGTAGACAAGAAGGGAGAATCGGAGCAAGACGCTGTATGTCTTTACACCTAGGCCACTTAGAAGGGGTGCGAGTATTCTTGTGAACAAAAATATATGCCTTAAATTTTTTTACACCACTTTCCATTAGAAATCCTAATTTTGGCATGTCATAATCGGTCTTTCTGGATGCCAGTCCCTGTGAGTCCTACGTCACCACAGTAGCGCCAATTGCTTTCTGCACCAGAAAACAGTCGTGCCTTCTACATATATGTTCAGACGTTGACTTAGAATGTGTTTTTATGGACAAGCTTTGCAGTTCCAGGATTGTTTCCTTCTTCTGAGAATAAAGAAATTTATCTGCATCACACTGCTAGGGTGCACTAAGCCCATCTACATGGCTACCAGCTTGCCAGTCCTCACTGACAACTTTGCACCTAGGTGTTACATACATGCGGCGCAATGTTCTGCCCAGTCAGTTAAGTCTTCACTTGTAAGCAGAGAAATTATTAAAAAGGGCTATGACTATTTAACCCTATCAGTCCTTTATAACAATTCAAGCAACTAGTCCTGGAGACCCTTAGCCAAACTTTAAAAGAAATATTTCCCTCCTATTGCTTCTCATATGATCTAAGTTAATTTTTACGTTATATTCCCAGAGATCTCTGTTGACCAGATGCTAGCAAGCATGCTGTGGCTGCATAAAGCCTATCAGGAACTCAAAGAGACCAAAATTCTTGTTTTTCCACAAATTTACTTGCCGATCTAGAAAGACCATTTCTTCAGGATATCAGGTTTTATATGCCTGTCCATTAAGAACAGCTTTTCAAGAAGACAACTTCTAAAATTTTAGTTTCATCTTTTGATATTTACATTAAAGGACGAAAAGGACTGTCAGGAGATAGCCTTAAACAGAATAAAATGATTTGTCACACCTCTGAAACAATCATTGTGTGAAGCTGGTTTTCAAGCAAACACCATATAATTAGGAGATACACCTGCTCAGGACTTGAGCCATGCCTATTATTTTACATCCAACTACAGCAAAGAGTGCCAGGACTTCTAGTTCAAAATGTTGGAGTAATATTGCTGAAGGAAACCACAGATTTTATTCTTTTGCATGCCGGACAAACTAAAATACCTTTTTTTGGTGTCAAAGATAATTTTCTAGTTAGCCTTAAGTGATCCATAACAGCTTCTTTAAAACAAA
Source organism: Cnemophilus loriae (assembly GCA_013397755.1). Lineage (NCBI taxonomy): Eukaryota > Metazoa > Chordata > Aves > Passeriformes > Corvidae > Cnemophilus > Cnemophilus loriae. The sequence continues at coordinate 2,943,135 of VZTF01004030.1, forward strand.
GCATTATTTATTTGCTCAAAGCAGCATAACAAGCATAGCAAGAGGATGAAGTAGGAACAGCCACATGCCCTCCCTGTTTAACCATATTTATTTTACTGTTGACAAGTTCCACTCAGCTGACAAGCTTAATTCATAGGTGAGGGTTATTGCCACCCTTTGTGGAACCAAATGCATGTGTTTTCTCCAGCTGCTGATACTTCCACCATTTTTTTAGAGACTTTGATAGATTACTGTCCCCTTTGATCTCAGATTTGGGCTGGGAAGATAAAACATTGTTAAGCTTGTCCGACTTCTCTTAATAGCCAGGCATAGGGAATACAGGCCGAGTTTCCAGGTTCTCTATTGTTTCAACGAGGCTTCTTCATAATCTGTCTAATAATTTATTTTCTTCAGCATTGTTTGCCTTCCTCAAACATTCCCCAAAACTTTTCTTGGAACTACCGACCCAGGCAGGACAAGCTCAATGAAATTAACTCCAGGGCCAGAGTTGGTATGCATAAAAATAGTACAGACGTCTCATGCTCTTCAGTAACCAATGAGTATTACTGACATGATTCTCCAGTGGCTCAAGGAGGTAACGATGCATTGCTATCAAAGTTGTTTCCATTTACAAGAGCGGTTAATTTTGCATAGCACAATGTGGTGGAGAAAACAGCAGTGTTGGCACCAGAGCCTATAGAGCAGGCTATGTTGTATATGAGCAAGAGATGGAGGTCTTTGATAAGAGATGATGTAGGGAGGTGGCTTTAATGCTCCAATTCATTTTCTGTGTGAGAGGGAGGGATGGCCTATTGAAAGTTTCATTTTAGGCCAGTTAACTAATACTGCCCCTTACTGATTCTTCAGCCATGCTCAATTAGAGAGAATCCTTTGTCCTGACACCAGTCAGGATTACTACAATTCATCAACTTTACCCTGAAGAGTGCTTTTATACCAGCTAGACCTCTTAGCTCTAGCTGTGAAATGCCTAGTCACGAGGTTGCCAACAGATAATTTTCCTCGTCCCTGTAAATAGTAGGCCACTATAGGTACATATCCAAAGCTAAGCAATAATAGGCAATCTAAATATGTAGCAAGCGTTGTATATTTGGAAATTAATTTAGAGTAGCTGTTAGCACATGTATTAAGCTGTACCAGGAGTGTAGAAATACATCAAATAGTAAGGGAAGATTTTTTAAAGACATTAACAGCTTCAATGCAAGGAGTAGTTGAGCTTGTCAGATGAGAGAGCTGCTATACCCTCAAAATAGCTTTACAACAGCTTGGACAAAGGCTCAGAAAAAAAAAACTCATTGGCTTCAGAGTCAGGAACAAGTAACCACAGACAACACAATATATCAGTTGTTGCAGCTGAAAAAAAGCCAGGCTTTGCCAACACAGCTTGTAAACTACAGAAGGTCAAATCGCAGTGATTCAAAACATTTGCATACACTGCTATGAAAACCAAATGTTTTCCCTTTAATTCAAATGAACATGAAAATTAAACTAACAATAAAAATTGAAATGAAAATTCTGGCTAGTATGTTGACATGCAGAAAAGAATAAGGTTTCTCTGCAGCATTAATTAAAGTGTGAGTCATAGTAGAGAGTATCTCGTTGCAACCATTTGTAACTAGTGGTGATGTTAGTTAGACCAATGAGTATTGTCAAGATTTTAGCTGTCTTTCACGACTATAGTTGAGGAAACTATTGATCACCAGTTATAACCCGATATACAAAAGGCCAGAAGCAATCCAAATAGTTCACATATAACACTTACTATGGCTGATTTTTTTTTCTATTGAAAAAATAAAATTTTTATATATAAATATAAAATTTTCACAGGTTGAATCAGCCCTGCTAGAGAATAGCATCTAAAAATTCTAATTTTTAATATTTTGATTTACTTCAAGAAGTTTAAATATGAGATATTTTACACTATTGTATTTTTCTTTACAAAAACCTCTGATATAGACAGAAAAACAAAAATAAAAGAACTTCAAACTACTGGGCATAGACTAACCATGATATGTAGAAAATGTGTTATACTGCCTAACTAAAAGTCTGAGAGCAGCAAAAAATGGTTATAGCATTTTTATGTTCAGGAAAGGACCAAATTACATGATGAATTAGAACAAATAGTGTTCAGTAGTGTGTGCTTGCAGCACAGAAAGGCAACCGTACCTTGGTCTGCATCAAAAGCAGTGTGACCAGTCAAGTGAAGTGATTCTGTCCCTCTATCTGCTCTCATGAGACTCCATCTGGAGTGCTGCATCCAGCTCTGGGGTCCTTAGCACAAGAGCATATGGACCTTTCGGAGTGAATCCAGAGGAAGGCTGTGAAAATGATCCGAGGGCTGGAGCACTTCTCAGAGGAAGACAGACTAAGAGAGTTGGGGCTGTTCACCTTGAAGAGAAGGCTACAGGAAGTCCTTATAGCACATTCTGGAATCTAAAGGTGGCTACAGTAGAGCCAGAGAGGGATTTTTGGTAAGAGAATGTAGTGACAGGAGAAGGAACAACAATTTAATTTAGATTAGACATTAATTAGATATAGAAATTCTGTACTGTGAGGGTGATGAGGCACCGGAACAGGTTGCCCAGAGAAGTTGTGGATGCCTATCCCTGGAAGTGTTCAAAGCCAGGCTGGACTGGGCTCTGAGAAACCTGGTCTAGTGTAAGGAGTCGTTGCCCATGGCGGGGAGTTGGAGCAAGTTGATCTGTAAGGTCCATCTGTGGACCAATCCATTCTGTGATTCTATGAAGCAATGAATATGAACTAAAGCAAAAAGATTTTTTTTCAAAATCATTTTTACTGAAGTCAGTGTGGCCTTTGTATTGATTTAGATAGAAGCACAAAATATCTGACAGTTAGTACATTAGTAAATATTACAAAAAAAACATAACCCTAAACCAAAGCTAAAAGAAAAGTAAATTAATAAAATAAGTTAAGTTCTGGACATTGTTTAAGAAATTATAGAGTATATGTGGTTATACTAGTTAGTAAGATTCTTTTAAAAGTATTTTTTCTACCCATTGCAGATGGATACAACCAGCAAAGCTATTTAAGAAAAAGGTGTGACTGAACAGAAAAATGTGTACTGGCTGGAACAGTGACCTTGGGGAAGTAAGAGCCTGGGACATGTGGTTCCTGCTACCTGCTGGAACAGTGAATTTTGGGAAGTAAGATCCTGGGACATGTGGTTCCTGCTACCTGCTGTAGGCTGATTAGTATTCAATGACCATGATGATCACAGACCCAGTGTTGTAAGCTTCAATTCCACTTTTCTAGTGAGGATTGATTAAAATGTTTTCCACATCTTTGGCAAATTTTGAATTTCAGTGGACAAATAAGTGGATTTTTGGTAGATTTTGGTATACAAAACCACAGTCCCTTGGCAATGTAAAGAGAAATTATTTAAGTCACATTTTTCATCTCCATTTCAAATTTTGTCTGGCACCAGAAATATCTATCACAGCTTAAACAAAAAAAATAAAGAAGGCACCTCACTTTTAAAGAATTTCTGTTTTTCACTGCCAGCTCTCTCCCTTGCCATATTTTTGTCACAACTCATTCAGAGTGGCTTTCCTGTGAGCTGCAGGTGGAGGAAAGTCAGAATTAGGTCACAGACATACAGACTCACACATGTATCTGTACAAAAGTCTCTGTATTTATGAAAAGTTTGGGACAAATCCAATCTCTGGTGTCAGTGAGTCAATTAACCTTCAAATCCTGTATTTCTTAGGCATTCGGGTGCTAGTATGTATTGCCTCCTACATACTGCATTAGTAACAAAGACATACAATTCTTCTCTGATACTCTATATGTCTCTTCTACCTCAAAACAAACAATTTAAAATAATTAAAGAAAAAAGATAGAAATTCAGTTATCCTGTATGGCATACCTTTTAGATGTGCTTATTTGATGTGTTTTACTTAATTTACTTTAACAACAAACCAAGATCCTAGGAAAAAACAGAATTTTGCACATAGTGATCTGGAAACCTGAATGCTTCTAATGTACTAGATATGATTTCTGAACTGAAGAGAATTTTCTGAGTGTCATTACTGTGTCTGCCTTCTCAGCAATCATAGCGGCTCACATCTATCATTTCCTTTGTTCAGTGAGAGACAGACTTCTTGCCATGAGAAAAAAAAATAAAGACTGGAAATATTTACTGTGATGCAAGGGGAAAAAATTAAAGATCCAGTCAAAATACTCCCTGCAATTTATATTTTAGAGAGTTAAAGATAAATTGGTAGTTATATATATATATACACATCTATATGAATTATACTGACAAAATTAATATTTTATATGTTTAAGGTATCCACTATACTAAAATAATTGTGTAATACAATCTATTCTGTGTTATTTTTTTATCTATCATTTAAAAAACATCTATATACATTTAAAATAATCACTTGATGAAGTATATGAGATGACAGCAAATTCCTGCATTTTCATTTACACTCATCCCTTTCTACAGTTATTCAAATTAATAATCTTAAATGGAAGGTATATTAGTTGTTTTTCAGACCCTTTTAGTTATGCCTTTAGCGTATTACTGATTTTTTAAAATCAGATTTTCTCTGGAACCAGCCACATTTTTTTAAAATGCCTTATCACACTGGATGCATGCAAGAGGCATCTGTGTTCTTCAAAAGAGACATTCAATTAGAAAATTTGACTTAAAGATTTTTGTCCTAACTGAAAATTTCGTAATGAACCGGCACTGGGGAAAAATGCTCGCTGCATCTTTATTCTTTGAATGCATTTGCCAGCATTTGGGACAGTTGTTTGCACTTGTTGCGCAGTGATGCCATTCTCAGGTGTCACACTGCATGGAAGCGAGTTGCTCACAGGCAGACATGATCTTTCTCAGCCCTATGTTGAAGAAGGCAAGGCATATTAGTGTATGAATTTCAGACAAAAAGGAGTTTTATCTTCCTGGAGCATTTTCAATGGGATTGAATAGCAGCCTGGGAATCCTCAACTGACTTTTTCACTTTCTAGATGCCTGTATGTATGCTCCTTCTTCCCACATATGGTTTACTTATTTCCTGGGTGATGCACACTCATAAACAGAGACTATCTTTGGCCACTGGTTGCACTGAGGATGCTGCACACCCTGCTGATGTTTACTTTTTTAGCACAAGAGACGGAGATCGTTTTCATCTTCCTAAATCTCTGCAGCATGAAAAGATTAGGCAAACTAAAGTACTACAGTGAGCATTACTCTAGGAGTCTCTTCAGAATTGTGTTGAAATAATTCAGAAATATTCTCAAAAAGTAAAGGAGTAACTTTGTTTTACAACTTGTGTAACTGCTGCTTAAAAGATGAAGGAAGGTAAGTGCCAAATTATTTACACAAAAGTATACCAAATAATACTAATTATGTAAAGATATGATCTTATTAATGGACACTTGTATCTATGCTTTAACAAGCGTTATGAAGAATTCTATAAAATGGGAGCACATTTGTCCTGATTTTTTTCCTAAAATCTTACTGTTCCTTAGGTGTCAGTGTCAGCTGCTTAATACGCCTTTTCCTTTTCTAAATACTAAGTATCACCAGGTCATTCTTAAAAATACAGTTCTCCTTGTCCCACAAGTACATGCTACACGGGTAGAATAATCATTGACATTCCCTGTCACAGCAGACCACAAATCATTCCTAAAATTATTCTTTCTCAGGCTTTTTTCCAGTTAAAATCTCTGCTGTGACACAGGTGAGAAACCACAGCTACGGGGTATATATTGAAGCCAACTGCCTCACTTTTCTTTTTTTTTAAGTACCAATAAAATACAGGAATGAAGGCAACATTCCCTCTCTCATTAAAAACATAATTGCTATAAAAGTCATGAATTAAGAACTTTTTCTAACACATTCCCCCTTCTCTTTTCATTTCCTCATGATCATCTCTCCTTTATTGAAAAAAAGCTAACCTATCACTGAGATGAAGTGGATCAGTTCCGAGTTGTGATAAACCTGTGTGCTGCTGTCTGAATTGATATAGTTCAGCCCTGTGAATCTTTAAGAAATGCACTGAGACTGGAATGAGATCATCTACCTGAAATTATCTATCTCAAGATTCAACGGCTGCAAAGAGTGAGTAAAAACCTTCATGAATACTTGCTTCAGGAAAAGGAAGTATTGTGAGCATGACTGAAAAAGAAGCCATGGCTTTTCAATGTGATATATAGATCCATTACAACTTACAGGAACAGCCACTGGTAGCAGCAAAACTCCAGGCAGGTTTAAGTAACTATGCAGTACTAGCAACAACATTTTCAACCAAGCAAAAGAATTTTCTCACAAACTAGCCCTTGTCTTTCTGGTTTTATTCTTTGCCCTTTCCAGAATTTGCTGCTAAGCTAGAACCTGGCCCTTCCTTCTTTACAGCTCCCCTGTGGCTTGAACAGTTTTGTGATGGACCAGATAACCCACAATGCAGCTAAACAGTGATCCTGCATCTCCCACGTTAGTTTTAATGGTGCTACCCACTGCATTCCATTATCTGGTTTGGCTCAAAAGGTGAACTGCATCTGCTTTTCTGTAAACATAAACTGGAAGTGCTCAGTAATTCGGTAATTGGTATTTGATAACTGGTATTTTTATGAAGTTCTATATGGCTCTCAACCCGAAAGCCCAGCCCTCTGTTTGGGGTCACGTCACCATTTGCATTGCATGAGGTCCCACTCCAAATGCAGTGCTTAGTAGCACCACTTGCTTACATACAGTTTTACATCCCATTCACTTCTGGCTGATTCTTCCAGCTCTCAGTGCACTGAGAGAGCAGCCACAAGGACGTGAAGTCGATGTGTTTTCTGACCCATATAAGGCAGAACTAGATGCTTACAATGCTCTTTTAGGGTGAATACCTGGGGCAGATCTTTAAGTCTGTCTTCGAATGCCAGGCATTATGTTTTATATGTTATTTCATTTCTAGAGCCCTGCTTGTGCTCAGAACTGCATCATGATCTGGGTGCAGTACAGAGGAGATTCCTCTGTCTCTTCCTACTCCTCTGTTCCCCAGCTCTCCGACTTCCTCTTCTCCTCAGCCATCAGGCAATGAAAATGCTCTGGTGGGGTACTTTAAATATATTATTGCTTCTGGGCTTTTTGCTGATTGGAAGGAGTTGCACAATAAAAAGGTGCAGAGATGTTTGTGTGATAAATGGGAATATATAGACTGGGATGCTTGGCAGGGCTGAAAAAATACTGCCGTGCATTCAAGATGGAAGAGAAGGGAGGGGAGGGAGACACGAGCTGCTAAAGTGAGTGGCAGCCACCTACAAACCTAATCCAAATAAAACCCCTCAGAGCAGAGGGACGTACCCTTCCAGTTTGCACCACCACAGAAGGATCAAAGAGAATTGCAGCCCTTGCTCACGCTGTACGAGCCTCTGCCACAGAGCCCCTCCTCAGCGGGAGCAGGCCCGGGAGGGGCCCGGGTCACCTCGCCGTCCCCTCGGCCCAGCGCCGCGGCTCCGGCTGGGGGTAGGCAGGAGCAACACGCTGCAGCCTCAAAGGCTGGAGCAGCCAATGCACTGCTCCAAGGCCGGCACAGAGCTCCAGGAGACACCGTGGCTGCCCGAGGCACCGTGCCTCCTGGAGCTCCTGCCGAGCGGCGCGGCTCTGCATCCCAATGCACGCCCGCCGCCGTGATACACGGCCCAGCCCGAGCGAGGGAAGGAGCCTGCTCGCCACATTATTATGCATCCTCTTTAAGACTCCAGGGGAGGCACGGCGTTCAGTTGTACTTCTGCTGGATGAAAACGGAAAATATCTGTAAATGATTAAAATGGTAGGAGAGAAACAATCATAAATATTCATCATCTATCACTACTGATTTATTTTCCTAATGCTGTTGTGACTCACAGGGCCAGATCTGCCTTGTTTTGGCTTCAGTAGCACATGTACAGCACACTAGAATTTAGAAATAATTATGTTTGTATAAATTTAAAAATCACATAGTTAAAGGGAATTATAGGTATGACCTTCGTGACATGCTGTCAGATTTTTTTACATTATCTCCAAAATATAACAAACAAATGCACATGGTATTTAGAAGGTTCTGTACTTTTCAAACACACCTTTACAAGTAGCACTAAGGGAATATGATGCTTTAAGAATTAATGCAACAGCTTGACCTGTTCCAGAGCACTGCCTAATTATTATTTTAATGCTATTTCAGCAAGATAGGTATTTCTTCTTTTTTTTTTCTTTTTGCAAATGTAAGGAGTTACATTTATCACTCTTATATATCCAGCATGATTTCATCTTAAATTATTTTGTTGGAACTCACAGAGCTTTATTTAAGAGTGAGATGAATAGAGATATATTTGAGGTACACGAAATTAAGAGAACAACAGTGTAATATTGATTTTATCTGTTGTTCATCTGGTATTACTTTTTTCTTTAAAAATCTCCTTTAGTTTGCAGTCAAATGTTCTTTTCAGCTCTGCTTTGAAGTCATATTTTGCAGAGAAACTATTAATCTACAATCTGTATGGCAATAAGTAGGAAACAATTGCAGTTTTTCATACAACAAACCGAACACTGTCCTTCTATTTACTGAACAAGACAAGTTTTCTGAAACATAGGGGTTGTTGTTTTTTGTTTTTTGGGTTTTTTTTTAATAGTTATGTGGCTCAGATCCAGCAAGCAAACCTGTTTTGCTGATGGGGTCTCTACTTATCCAGTGTTTCTGTCATCAGCCTGACCTTGCAGCTTTCTACAGTGCCATTATACCCTGGGTGCTGGCTTATTTTCATACAGCAGCCCCCAACTACTTGATCCCACTTCATCTACTTCATGGACACAGACATTTGTTGGGCTTATTAGCTCAGCAGGAGCCTTATCATATTTTGTATCTGAGGCTGTTGGAGATGTCAAGAGATGGAAATGCTGTGTAGCTTTTTATCCTCCCTTCTTGCACTTTCTCTGAGAGCCCAACAGTGCATTTGGATTCAATGCTCTCCTGCCACTAGCTGCTGAGATCTCTTTAAATATGTCTAGCTTTGCCATCTGTACCAATAACACTGCAAAGGCTTAGCCATGATTAGGCTGTCAAGATTTATTAAGTTAAAAAGTATCAAAGTTTCTTGCTGCAACCCCAGACCTTTTAAGAGTCCACCTTCTCTAGAAACCCTTCCCCCTCCTGACTAACACTACAGTCAATGTGCTTCGCTTGACCTTGACCAACATATGCACCCGGGGAACACTAATGAATTTGGGCCAATTCATCTTGGAACTCCAAATTTAATCAAGCTGACATGCCAGGGAAAGCAGACTGTAATTAACTCCTAGCATTTTAGGTAATCTGTAAATTTCATAAACTTAGCTCAATCTGTTTCTGTGGTATTAAGCATTTTTTTTTTTTTGTGGATTTGTTTAACAGACTAAAATTGTTAAAATAATGCAATAATAACAATTAAAAAGAAAGTGTTGTATCATTGCATTAAATCTCTTTAAAAATTACTGTTAGTCCAGGAGAATAGGATGCCACCAAACAATGTATGCTCAGCAGCCTGCCTAGTAAAACCAAGTGAATCCAGTGTTATCATTTCTTTTTGAAAATGAGTCATCCACTCATTTCATGATGTGCATGTTATGAAAATGTACAATCAGTGAAAATAAAATAGAAAAAAAATCCCTTGCTCAGTGTTATCTTTCAATTGGTTTAATTTTTATGAAGAAGAGATAGGAGCATTAAAAACTAGCCCACAGGGCTCCTGTTTTGTTCTGCTTCATTTTATTATTATTTGTATAATGGTAGCACTCAGAGGCCCTGGCCAGGATCAAGGTCCCACTGTGTGAAATGCTGTATGAATGCAAGGTTCCAGCCCTGAGGGAAAAAAGGAAAAAAAAAAAAAAAAAAAAAAAAAAACCAAAAAAAAATTTATTTAAAAAAAAAAAAAAAAAAAAAAAAAAAAAAAAAAGGAAAAAACCCAACCTACCCACTACCCTAAAACAAGACTTCTCTGAGACTAATATTTAAATCTTCAGGCTGAAATAGTTCCTCTGACTATGTTTTTAATTCTATTCATATCTGCGTGGAGCATCAACAGCACACCTAAGCCTCTCCACAGTGGTTCCGGTAGGTGAGAAATTTTGGGATGGCAACAAACGTAACAGAAGAACAAAGTCAGAGCTCAAGCAATCAAATTATTATATATGGATTTAAAAGGAAAAAGCTCAACTAACGGAGACTAAAACTATCACTACATTTACAGCATATATCATCTCAGAAATTATAAACCTTTGATATTTTAAATGTAGGAGTTAAGAAAAATATTAAAAGCAGGACCATGTCAAAGGCTGAAATATATACATCCATATATACATATTGTATACACGTATTTCCTGCAAACCTTGTTAAAGGGAAGCAATCAAATAACATCAGATATTGCTTCAATCAAATAAATGTTAATTATTTAACAGCAGAGGCAGAGAAGAGCCAGAGCCATTGATTTAGGTTCCCTTCCTCAATATGTGTTTCATAAAAATGACACGTTTTGGAGATCTTTCTATGGGTTTTTAACCTAAAAAATCATGAAGTTTTTTAAGGCAGACAGCAGCACAAAGAACTACAGTGAATATGATGTTCACCTACTCCTGTTGATCTTTGTAGTCTTCCTTTTCAAAGAGAAGGATGAACAGCATTTTACTGATAACTGATGAAAATTCTTCACTTTTGATGTGTGTACATACCTAAATAAATGCATACACAAATAAATGTACAGGAAGTGACAAAAGGATGCATGTGCCTTAACCTTTTCATGCTGATTATGGTAGCTGTGGCTAGAATGGAGGAATAAGGTCTGTGCTCAAACATAACGTGCAACCACACACACACACACACACACACACACACTGTGTTTACACATCATAATCATATACAGCAACACATATATGCTACAGGATGAGACTTTTGGCTTTGTTCCAAATGTTGATGCCATTTTAGATGGACAAATCAGCCATACAGTGCCTTTCATGAAAATTTTTCTCATAGTGAAGAAACCACAGCGTAACACCACATGATCATAGAAGATTCTTTACTGTCTTGTGGCCAGCACAGTCTTTCATTTCTAAATGCACTGGACCAAGGGGAATAAAACCAATTCAAGGCTTCCTTCCTTCATGAGGCTGAAAAAGCTAGACATAAATTGCTTCTTCTTTCTCTTGGTATATGACTATGCACCGGCAGGGTCTCAATTACAAAAACAAATACCTGGTTTTTGTGCAAGCTTAGGGAGCTGAACAATGTATCTTACGTGCCCTCAGCCTATAAAAATGAAAAAAATCTACTCAGGCCTCTTCCTTAATGTATGGAGTACCCAGGACTTTATTTTGAACAATGCATAAGCACAATTCAAATACTCAAAAGAGGTGGAGTCCACATAGGCATGGCCAATAATGTGCTGTATACTTTTAGAGCTTTAAAAAATGTCTTCACGTATGTTATTATGATTTATTAAGCAAATTCTTGACCCTAATAGCTAGTAAAAGCTAGCAAAGTGCAACTGGCTACTTTAATGACCGGAAACATAAATGCTCGTTCACAGAAAGTAATCTCCCAACCATCATAATGTGCAATAGATCTTTCAGGACACTAAACACTTGACCAAAATGATCTCACCTGCTGTCAAATACTCTCTAAAATCCTTTTCTTGACTGGTCAATGAGAACATTGTGGTGCAAAGATATGGCTTATACCAACATATTGGAGACATCATAATCAGGCTATGTGCAGGAGGAGACAATGCAGATTGTTTGGGTGTTGGTGATGGGTGGCCTCCAGTGACTGGGTGACAAAATACCCGAGGTGATGTAGAACCATTTCTAAGTAGACCTCAGCTGATTATGAGATAATTGTCAATCTATAGGTTACCTTTATGGAGCCCTGCATGGATTAACCTTACTCTTTCTTTTCAGAGATCCCTAGAGATAATTGCAATACCACAATTTTGCTGAACTTTCACCAGCTCCACCAACTCCATCTTAGCCTCTACAACCAATGTTATCTCCCAAAAGAGGGGACATAAAATTATGAGAAAAGTTTAAATTGATGCAAGGATCTGAGGAGCTAAAAGGCCACTCAGCTGAACGAGACACTTAAAACTTTTAAAGCAACCTCCTGAAGGGAAAAGTAAGTTAATGCAAAACACTGAAAGGAGAAATCAGTAATGTTGACTGTACCTTCAACAGAGAATATGCCCCCACTAGCTGATAATGTAGAACAATCTTGAGGCTGTATTAGATTCATTGATAGTCCTGACTACAGAGATAATTGTGGTAAGAAATGGTTGCGCTCCCACTTTCCCAAGAGGCTTGTGCCTATTGCTGTCAGAGGAAGATCTGGAAACTGTGATTCATGCTTTTATCATCTCCATGTTCCTAACTTAGGGCTAAGGGCTCCACAGAAGTTTCATCTTGTGCAACACTCAGCAGCCCATCTCTTAAGCAGGAAAACCTGCCAAGAGATCATAATGGAAATCTGCACACTCTAATGGATTTCTGCATTCATTATCCAGATACAAATCAACTTCCTGGTCCTTATATTTAAGGATATTTTAGATACTGGCTTTTAGCCAAGATCCACCATGCAACTTTGCTTATTGAAAATGCTGAAATGTATGCAACCTATGTTCAAATGCTCAGAAGTGTTTCATGTATTAGGCTCCTGCCCCTGGAATGAAAATTTAACAGAATTCAAGACATAGTGCGAATCCAATAATCTCACAAGGAAATCTTCCCACTATAATGTGCCTTTAGGAGAAATGACAAGAACTGAAAGAAGAGGAAGGAGTAAAGTGAGAAGAAAAAAACCAAGGAAAACATATATGCCTCCAAAACCTGTCACCTTAAGTACAAATATGGACAGAAGCTTTTTGTAGACATCCATAATTTATTTTTGAGTGTGAGAGTTACAGACATATTGCATGATGTGTTGATAGAATTAGTGACATATGAAACTTTCTGCCCAAGAAGCTTATTATCTGAGGGTACTCATATGATATGCTGAAAAGGAACAAAAGGAAAGAGAGAGATGAGTTGGGATGGAGTCAAAACTTATACAGTTGCAAGGAAAGTAGAAAAGTCTTTTTGTATCAATACACGCAGGTACTCAACTCTTTTTTGGCTACTGAAAGTTGACCTACCAAATGTTTCCTTTAAAAAAATGAAAGAAGCGGAAGAAGAATGAGGAAATGAGAGTAGGATATCAGCTAACAGGAGTTAGAACCTTAATTTAGTATTTTTACATATATTTTGTTGCAGCATTAAGTCATGCATATTTTGAGCAAATCTAGGAACTACCTGGTCATGGGATTCGCATTGCAGCTAGTTCTAAAAGTGTATGGTGCATACCTGCTGCTGCAGTAAGAGCTTATTTTGGTCTTTTCAGTAATGTTTAGAGGAAAAATGCAGATCAAAATAAATCCTCATTCCTAGGTCTAAATGCCAGCATAAATAATTATTGTGAATCAAAATAGTTTCATTGTATTTTTAATTTTTCAAATTAATACATTTGCCAAGCACATAGAAGTAAAGTTCTAGTGTTAAGAAAAAAGGGAAGGTGCAACAAGATCCTAAATTGTAATTTTTTCATCAGGATCAATGTTCTCTGAATTTGAGCTTTTACAGCTCTAAATTTCTTGTGTTCAAAGTAAAGAACTTTGAAATTGAGGGCACAAAAACTATTAATTCTATTGCATTATAACAATATGGTAGGCTTGTCCACTGGCTGGTTTCCTGATGGTCTGCCTAGTTTTATTCTAGCTCCTCCTAGCTCTGTCAGAGCTACTAAGCATGGACACATGCCTAAGCAGCGCTCTCTAGTCTGAAGTGACCATTAAAGATATTCTGTGGTGGAATCTCTACACAAATTAGCAGGCACTTTCTGTCTCATCAAGAGATGTGGCTTTCTCCATGCTACTCTACTCTACATCTGAGTTTCACAAACGCAGAGATTCGGGGATAAGGCTCCAGTGGAATCATAAAATATTTGCTAGTCTGTCATTACCACAAACCTGGTTGTTAGTGGGGTGGAGTGCTCCATCTACTTTCTGGCACTAGCTCCAAGACTGCTGACAGATTTATGTGAAGCAGAATGCACACACACTTCTAGCTTCTGCCCAAAATGGTGAAGATCTTAATTTTTTTTTTCCCCTACGGATGGACAGTCCCAAAGTGCAGCTAATACTGTCACATTAAGTGACTCCAATATCGTAAAGTTGAGAATAGTTAAAATGGATAAACATTTTTTTGAAATTCATCCAAATACTATTACAGTTTATTTGTGTAAGACAAACAGTAGGCTAGGCTATTAAGGCAGGGAAGAAACCAGAGTATTTTCCTCTAAGACCTTATAACCTAAGCAGCATATAAACAAAGAACCTGGTCTTGGGAGATGCTGAGCCCATACATACTACAGTGATAGGTGCAATAAAACAGCCTAGGTTGGATTCCTAGTGCATCCTAATTTAGTCTGAGGTGATGGAAGAAGGTTGGTGTTAGATCCTGTTTGATGCAAGAGGTAAGAAAAAACCAAATTGTTAAGAAGAGTTCAGAGGACCAAAGCTAAGAATAATTTTGGGCAGGCTTTTAAAAGAGCATAGGATGCTGTTGTTGAAAGGATAAGTAGTGAGTCCTAGATTTCGTTAATTAGGTGTAAACCTTGGAGACTGATGCCCCTGTTTTTAGGATTTTTCTTGCTTTTCATTGCTGTTTAAGAATCACTGCTCCCACAACATCGTGCTAACTTCACTGAGTTAGAGATTAGCTGGGGCAATCGCTGAGGAGATAGACTCAAGGCTTGTGTATAAAGGAATGTGTTTCAGGTCCTGCTTCAGGCTCTGCCACCATTTGGCTAGGGTTGTCTAGATGGAGAAGGTAGATACTAGTAAGCATTAATGTGAATTTATGATAGTCTGGCTACACTGCACAGGCATAGCCTTTAGTAGAAAGTGAAGTGTGTAGCACCAAACAATGCATACTAAGAATATCCATACAAAAGGGTACCTATTTAGACAGGAATGAAGACAGAGTACTTTCCTTAAAGAACTTATTATCTGAACAGCATATAAAGAAAGAGCCCAGTCCTGTGAGGTGCTGTAGTTAGCGCTCTATTAATTCACTCCTGTGCTTACTGCATACTAACTTCTTGTATAGACAAGCAGAATTTAAGCCTTACAAAACTGTGAATGGTTGAAGTGATCTCATATATCCTTTTTAATGGGACATCATGTAGGTAGCGTCATCAGTAGCCAAACCGTGTAGCTTTGGAAAGCTCCCTCTTACACAGCTGTTGCTTACAGGTGGAACAGTAACTCCTGCAGCCACAGCTGATAACATCCATGGAGTGTGCCAGTGGTTCTGCCACTATGAATGGAAATGAGAAGACTGGGAGGAGTCATAGAAATATATTTTGCTCATGACATCTCCTCACTGAGTCCCCCAGGTGTTGGGTGATGTCCT
The DNA here is from genome assembly GCA_013397755.1 of Cnemophilus loriae. Classification (NCBI taxonomy): domain Eukaryota; kingdom Metazoa; phylum Chordata; class Aves; order Passeriformes; family Corvidae; genus Cnemophilus; species Cnemophilus loriae. The sequence goes on from VZTF01004030.1 coordinate 2,958,601, forward strand.
TGTCAGTGCACTGATGCTCTCAGCTCCTAACAATAAGCATCATTTATTGGTATTTTTCTGTGGGGGCAGCAGCTGCTGGAATTGCTCAGGCATGTTAGAGGGACTCCAGAGGGAATGCTTCCTTTGCCTCTTCTAGAGCTGCAGGTCCTCATAAGATGGCACACACTGCAATGTCATTCAGCGGCTTAGAAAAATCTGCCTGGCCCATAAAACTTTGCCAGCTGAGAATTTCCTAGGTGTATGTAGTACAAGAGGTTCAAAAATTATATTTCATAATTCACCAAACACATGAGCAATTTCTGGAATTGAACAGTTCTGTTCAGTCTTTTACTCTTTATAAATTTATGAGTGGGTTTGTGGCCTGTCACTAATAGGTCTCTAAATTAATAAGCTGACATGTATTGCAACACTCTCTAGGGCAAACTTCCTGCAAGTTTAGAGTCTACTGACCTGCCTTATGTCATGCTGTGGATTCAGCCTTAGCAAAGAGTGGAATTTTCAGCCTGCTTTTCATTCGGTGATAGTTTACAATAAGTCAGCTTCTCATTCTGTGTCATCAGTTAATATTAAAAGCAGAAAAAATAATAATCACTGTCTTCTAGCACTGAACAAGAAGATTAATATCTCCTTTTAATGGGATTTTTGAATGATGGGAAGAGAAAATGAAGCTCTTTTTCTTTACAATGTCTTTTAAAGGAGAGTGAAGGTACCATTGCTTCATGATGTGCAGGCCATGGCTTAAGTTTGTAATCTCCATCACTGCTCTGAGTCAGGAGTCTTGAGCTTCCATGTGTGCATACAGAGCTGTGCACCTGCTCACCACCTCTGTACTGCCAACCTAACCATGCTCCAGCAGAAGGGTAGGAGGTTAAATTTGCCATGACACAGCTGGGCCCAAAGGATTGCACTCTGGCTGCCCAGAGACTGCAGATGTTCTAGGCATGAGAGGCAGAAGCATATCCTGCACTAAGGGGCTAGGCCAGGCTATTTTTTTTTATACTAGTCTCATCTCTTCCTCCTTACCAAAGAAATTTCTACTAGCCTGTGGTCAAAGAAATGCCTAATCTCACTATAGTAAAAAGCCACAAAGAACTGGGAATCATATTGCCAGCTCATTGTATTAATGTGCTTTTTGCCTCCTAAAGATCTTTGTGATTTCTGTCTGCAAACAGGTAAGTCTCGTACCCCTCACACCCCCATGTGCACCAAGCTCATCTGTGTGAGGTGGTACACATTTGTCTTATCTGCACTGGAAGACTTATGTATTGTGGGTTTAACTGGGCCTGTGAAGGGAACAGCATGTGACTAGATATAGTCACAAAAGTATATCAGGCTATTAGTTATTTAAAAATGGTCAAAGAGATAAAAAATCAATTTGGGGGAGGAGGATTGTGAACAGAAATAATGGAGTAAGCACTGCAATATGCCTATCTTCTCTGCATTTAACTGTTCAGTCCCCACATCTGTAGAAGGAAAGCACTCTTTAAATGAGACTTTCAGCTGGCATAAATCAGGAAGTATCTCTGAAATCAGTGGTTTCATATCTGTGCATCAGCTAAGCACTGTGTTGCAGAGTTTTCATCATTGAAGACCAAATGAGTATGATCGCTGCATATTATACAGGAATTATTTAGTAGGCAGAGGCTAGCTCTCTTGCTAAACAGGAACCTATTACAGAGGGAATGCATTCATATACAGCAGTAAAGTGCCTGCAGTTCTCATTAAATAAAGAGAAAGGCAGAAACCCATGGAAATTAATATTTCTGTAAATCATAAAAGTAAGCCCAAGCTTATTAACAATTTTTATAGGCATTCTATAAAACAGAACGACTATATATGTGAGAAAGAGAGAGAAAGAGAAAGACAAAGAGACAGAGACAGAGTGAGAGAGAGAAAAACAGAGACAGAGAGATAGAAAGGGAGAAAAATGTTTAGGATGCAGAGGTAAAAAGGGAGGAAAATGTTTAGGATGCATGCAGCAAAAAAGTATTTTGAACAAGAATAAAAATAAAGATCAGAGTTCAAATTAAACTGCCACACAGTCTCTATACGTGATCCGCTCATTATATATTTATTGTTTCTTGACTACTGAAAAATGATCACTATCACTGCTATTTTCATGTGACTTTCAAAAAAAAAAAAAAAGAGAAAGAATACGTGTTATCTTCTGCATTATCTCCATAGGCTCAGTTATATACTGCACATAGTTAAACACACAATGGTGAAACATACGTATAGACTGCTCTCATTTCCCAGCTTCTCATTTTTACACAGAGCACCTAGATTTGCCAGAATCTCTCCCTCCTTTGGCAAGAGGGCAAGCAAGCAGTCGTTTCAGAAACTGGTGCCAGTGCTGCCTATGAGTCAGCGTGATGTATTTAATGCTCCATTTGTTAGAGGCTAAGTACATTACCCCTACAGTGCCCTAACCTCCAGTGGCTCAGTGCCAGGGAGCCCAGGTCTGGTCCTGAACCTGTATTACTACTCCACATTTTACTGCAGTGTCAGTTGTCTCTAATACATACATTAGATCTAGGCATCACAGTGCAACGTTTTAGCATTAGATTCTGGTATTGTGAAATGTATCTTTTTCAGAATATTTCTTATTTCCCTGTAATGCATCAAAAATGGGAATGAAAAATTAGACATGAATTTGAAGTGAAAAAAATTTTATGTTTTCATCATTTTTTACTAAAGCTGGAGTAAAAATATAGGTGTTTGTAATATGGTGCACGGATCTGACATATAGCTCTTGATGTTCAGGGTTAAATTTAAATCTACATTGCCTGGTTACCAATCTCTGCAGTTGCATCCAGGCAGGACTAGGAAAGATTGATGATTGTGATTGTGAGATTAATCCTGTAATGTTTACAAGACTTCTGAGCTGAAACCTGGTTGGTCATATCATGCTATCCAGAGAAGGCCGCTTGGCTTGCCAGGGTAATTTCTTCTGATGCAGTAAATAACTAGGCATAATGAAAATACTCTGATGTATTCTACTGCCTGATTGATGCTCTGCATGCGATATGGCAAAGCAGTGCACTTCCTATCACAAATTTACATATACAAACCAGCAGAAGAAGCATGATAATGTCAGCATCCTCCAGAAGCCCTAGGATGCTACACAATTTTATAGCAGTTATGAATTACTGTTGACCTTTCTGGCCTCTTATACCAGTATGCTAGACTCAAGCATATTGAAAGTCATCAGTCTGAAGCAGCCATTCTTTACATAATTATGGCTATTTGTGTGTGGGAGGATAGTGTTTCTTTTATTGTTAAAAATTAGCGTTAAAGAATATCACTGCTGTGATTGAATGGCCCGTCTGTTTTAAGCATATATTTTAATAGAAACAGAGAAAAGTATGATTCAAATTCTGCAAACTATTTTTATAAGCCAAACAATGCCAAAATGTGGACTTTTACAATTCAGTACTTAATGAAAGAGCATGGCCTATGTCCTGGTTTCAACACAGACTTTTTTTTTTTTTTTTTTTTTGAACAGGCTAAAAGGTCTTAGCACTTAGCACTATCATTTAAACTAAATTTCTTGCTGGATTTTGCAAGTCTAAATTAACAGGAAATATTCAGCAGTGGTATAAAAGTCTTTCAAGTACAAATATAGATTAAATCTTTGAAATCATGTAGATGCATTAGTTAAAGGAGCTTCCATATTTCATACTAAATATTTGAATAATCAGGCTTTCAGAACATCACTAAAACACAGCTCCTTATTATCATTTGCATTTTAATGTCCTTAAAATTATTACACTAAGGGAAATGTTTTTGATACATTACAGCATTTCCTCTAAATGTGTGATTATGTTAATGGGTTTTCAATCAGGATCCTAGCCTGACACCATAGGAAAATTTATGCAAAGTTCATACCCTGTCAGGGCCTTTAATCAGGACCATTTATTAGACCCCTGCCTTCTTTGATGGTTGCTGCTCCCTTTATTAAATATACTGACTTGGCCATCTGAAGAAAAGGACAATAAAAGGTTACTGGGGATGAAAGCATGAATGCTATTTGCTCATGTTTCCTTTACAGACACTTCTTCAATAATTAAGGAAGGGCTTTCTTTGGCCTTTTAGGCTTTTGAAGTGCATATCAAACATAACACTTAGTTCTTGTTTTTATGGAATGTTTAATGCACAGATTTAGGCTTAAGCACAAGTAAACTAACTTAGAGGCTGCTAACAGAATTAATTTAAATAATTTTCACAAAAATCACTGCAGTCACATATGTCTACTGACTAGTTGAGCTATATTGAAGTGAGGCAATTAAACTTACTGTAATTTAGAGAAATATTGAAAACAATGGCTTTCCCCCCCTTTTTTTTTTCCTTACACTGGTTATTTTTCTAGTTTTTTTTCTGGGCAAACCTTTGCATAGCAAAGTCATCACTGCGTCTGATAAAACAGCTTTCAATGTGAGAACTGTTTCCAAGATCCCTCAATATATATGCTAGTTACTTTATAAAATTATTTAATACACAGCTTAAGGATTTATAGGAGGGTTGAAACTGGCATGAGTGACACTAATTTTTCCTCTGGATCGCATGCAGAGAAAAACACAACAAACAGCAGATCTAACTAAGTAGTATTGACAACCTGGGGTTTGGATACAAATTCAATATGAGAAAACAGACTCACTTCAATGAAATACAAATAAACAACGAATTCTGTTTTGACATGTCTAAATAGGTAGTAGGTGACTGAGAGGCTTGGGTCTCATAGGAAAGCCATTAGTGGAGCATTTGATAGGAAAACGTTTGATTTGAATGCAAGTTGCGTTTCCCCTCAGGGGGTGATCTGAGTGGTATACTGGGGATTCACAGGCGCCCTTTTCACTAGAAAATGCCTGCTGGGCTGTATCTTGATAAATGAAATTTGTAGGATCTCCTAATACTAACAAGTATATAACTATATCATCTATTTAGAAGGCATGCTAATTATATTGGTTCACTGATGTTCATTTTCTCATTCCGCAAAAATATATTAAAAAGTTTTAATAATGAGCACCTGGGTCAATTCTATGTCCAGCCTGGAAAAAATAATAATACTTCATTAGTTTAATTATCAATATTTATTGCTCTGAAAAAAGGAATTCATTATTTTTCCCCACAAGCAATTGGTAAATATTCAGTGAAGTGATAGGATTGCAGCAAGAAATTAGTTACATAAATGCCACTGACCTGATCTAGAATAGAGTCTTAAGTAAGAAACTTTAAACTGAATAGTTCTCTGGCATCTTTTTTGCCAGAAATATTATCCTAAATATTATCATGGCCATCATAAATATTCATAAAACGAATAATCTCTAACAAGATATTCAGATGAAAACAAGTACATCCTTATTAGTATTTAGATATCTACACACATTTGTGTACATCTCTTAAGATGCTAGGTGTTTTTGAAACAAATGATTTGGTACCTAAATTGCACAGCTAAAAAAATAAATCTGTTTGATAAAATGGGAAGATTTGACTTTTTTCTCACATCAGAATCTTATAGAAAAATAATTTAAGGTATTATTTTATATACTAGCGTGTGATCACCCCATGGAGCCTTTAAAATTCAAATTGTTTCAATTGCAAAGCAAGAATATTCAAAGAATATAGGGCTAAAAATAAATGAATGAGGCACTAAAGAGTTAATGTTCAGAGATGAAGCTTGGAGTTAGGGATTGTTTATGACGCCAAAAATGTTGCTGAAGGTAACCTTAGTAAAACAACCCTTCAAAATTAGTACTACATTTAATTACATGCATGTGTTTCTGATATATCTCATCAGTGTTAAGCATCATTTTATCTTTCTGTTTGTCCACACAAAGAAGGCAGCAGACTGAATGATACTGGTAATGCCTGTTAGTTTGAAAGCAGAGAATGCATGGTATGCAGCTTAAAGCACATCAAAGAAAATGTAACAGGACCTCAGTATGTCTTCCTATTAGACAACATGTTGTTATTAAGTAGGAATACTATTTCTTGTATTTATGCAGTTTAGCAGATCAGAAGATACCTTTCAGAATTAGTAATTAGTAAAAAAACCAAACCAAACCAAAACAAAATGACCAAAATATTTTCCCTTTCAGTGAGGTAGACAAATGAAAAAAGAAATGTTATAGTTCCATGAATAAAGAAAGCAGGAGGATATTAATTCATGTAAGACACAGTTTATTGGTTTATGTCGAAGTAAGCTTTCCTGATTAGCTAAATGGATCAGGTGTAAGGACATTAAAAGGGATAAGGTGGCTTCTGAACATATAAGAATATATAACTTATCATATAAATATATATCTGTATTTGTTCTATATTGCTCATGCGCATGCACACACATTCTGCATATGTTAGGCCTTTCTGAGAAAGAGGCAAACAATATAGATGAAAATCAGCATCTGCAAAAGGCAGCAATCCCATGATTCCATCCGAGCCAATCACTTAACATATCATTCATAATGCTAGCCTGCTTTCATCATCCTCACCCTGTCACTGGCATCTTTCTTCATTTTCTTCTGCTTCTCAGTTCCAAGAAAGTGGAACCACTGTATCATTTACTGTCCACAACCTATGCTGCTGATTTAAAGGCTGATTTTTTATTTTCCATAATGCCATAGAACTATCCTTTCTGCTTTCTATAAAGTTTAAGTTCAGGAAGATCTTGGGTAATTTTAACACTGAAAACTGTTCAGGGAATGCAATTTTCTCATTTTCTCTCCCACATTCTTCCTTTCATTATAAATTTTATAATTACAAGCTTTCAAAGAATATGATATGCAGTTCCCCCTTCTTTTTTTTGTTTCGGTTTTTTGTGTTGTTGTTGTTGGGTTTTTTTTTGTTTGTTTGTTTTTGGGTTTTTTGTTTGTTTTGTATTTTTTATTTTTTTGCTTCCAGGGTTATACAACTTAAGTAGTAGCTTTTATTTATGCTTAAGAAAATTTCTAAATTAATAAAAAATGCTGCCATCATTTTTTTCTTTAATGACAAGACACATTGCATTTATTAAGCATATTCCCCAAATGTTGATAGTTAGATTGCTTTTATTAATGATTCCTAAAAGCAAATACAGTGAATTTTTTTCTCCTCTTTTTTTCCCCCATATTATTATTATTATTATTATTGTTACAGTGGACAGTGATGACTCTGTGTCTTAAAACCTAATCACTAGTGCCTATTAAATTTGGGTTTCATATGTTGCTGGAGGTAGAACTGATTATCATAGTGAATGAAATACTTGTTTGGCGTATTCCCAGAGGGCAAAAAGTCATTCTTCAAGGTGATGCATCTCATTTGAGGAATACATTAACAATTGAAGGCAGTTAAAAATACATGTGAACTCCCAGTGAGGCAAATCTGAGGTTGACCACATATATTTACTGACTGACTCTTGCCTCATTCAGGGGAGAAAACTGTGATATGGAAGGCTGGTTCCTGCAACACATGAGACCTTAATTTACAACTCTAATGTGGCAAGTAGATCATAGCTGCTTAGAAAATATTTAGGATTTAACGCTCTGTATGGGTTTAAGATGTCTTTTGTATCTTAGAAGGTTAAAGAAAAAGTATGAGAAAAGATAAGGCTCAACAACATTAAAGGTCAAGTTTGTGATAGAAATTAACTTCTTATTTCAAGGTTGTGTGATAAAATAAAGAATAAGACAGATGCATTTTCGAAACCATGCTGAGATCCACAGTGAAAAGTTTTATACAATAGAAAACAGGAGACAGGCTACATAAAGACCAGCATTATTGCTATGAAATGCCAGGTTACAGAGTGATTGCATTAATTGCAGTAGAACCCTGAATAGATGGAGTGATACAGAGGATATCCTATACAATGATGAAACATATTACTGTAACAAATGATGTTTTTCCTCAAAATTAATTTTCAAAGCATGTGATATTTTAGTGGAAAATAAAACAGAAATAGAAATAAAGCCAGGGTACCAAAATTTCTCAAGTAGAGCTGAGCACTAACCAAGTGAAATACAAAATGTAAAGCAACATGATGTAATAAAACCCAGACCAAACCAAAAGAATGCAGTATTGGAGCTTTTTTTTGTTATATTCTACCATGTAGCTTTTTATTTATTTGGAAAAAGGTGATTTTTCAAAAAGTACAAATATTAACATTTTGTTTCACAAAGAAGCACTGCCAAATTTTCAACCTCTCTTCCAGCAAATAGAGTCAGACAGACATGAAGTTTTGCAGGAAACAAAACAGAGGTAGATCAGGCTGGAATGCTTTTCATCTCCAAATAATATCTTCCTCCGAATTCAAGGAATGGTAATTTTAACTGCAAAATATATTCATGTATGAAGGCATTCATATGTTTCACACCCTTACAAAACCACCATTAGAGTGAGAACGTGTATATTGAAAGACACGGGATAATAATGATACAACTGACATACATGTTGCTATCAAAAAAAGTTCCAAGACAAAAACAAAGACAAAATCCACTAAGAAGCTTATATGCTCCCTCCACTCCCCAAATGTTAACACCTAAATTCTGGCTAGCATCATGACATCTCTGCACCACAACCCAAGCCATTCCCAGTTACCAGGTACATTATAACTGAAACCTCTTGAGATCAGCCCCTCGGTATAGTCAAGATATCACAACATTTTACTGCAGTCCATCAGCCTGTACACTTCTTGAAACACTATTAGAACTGCTGTGTGATTCCAGGATATCCAATTGCCAAGGCAGCAGCTGAAGGCAGACTGGGAGGTAGTGAAACAGAGAAATAGGGTAAGGATGAAAAGGGACAGAATTTTATCAAGAAACACCGCTCCCATGAAAGGACTCATTTATGCAGTCCATAATCCAAATTGTTACACAAGAAATCCTTCACTGAGCCTAGAGATCTAACATTACATATAAAGCAAAACTCCATGGGCCTCTGGAAGCTGGCAGCTATGTGAGATATATGGGGCTGGAAAGCCCGAGGATTCTGCACCAAGAATGATGAGTTAGGATTTACACAGGGAGCTCTGTCTGTAAGTTTGATTAGCCAGATATGTGAAAAGGAACCTAATGCTTAGTCAGAAATTCCTGGAAAGGGTTGTTGAAAAAATCAGATGTGGTAGGAAGAAAGCAACCGCCCAGATGTGCCTTTGGGGAGAGTGAAAGCCTTAATGCCTTACCCGTGCCTTGCTGGAAGCCAAGGGTAGGTCTGTTTAAAATTACCATCTCGTTGTGGAGTTTCACGTCTAATAAGCTATTTAATAAGGTCCTTAAATAAGGACCCACAGAATCCAGAGCCATTGCAGAGAGGCACCTGTCACAGAGTCAGTCAGCTGTACTCCTAGCTTGAATGTACTCACAGGTGCACATTTCTGAAGAGGATGTATGATCTTGCCTTCAAGACTCCAAAGTTAAATCTACCATGTATTTTGATGTTGGATTGCCCCACTCTATTTAATTTACAAAATAAGTTACTGAGGAGCCTTAAACCTTTGGATTCTAAAACCCGTCATTTGTTTCCCAAAAGCCCTTTTTAGATTCCCTTGATCCTTCTCTCTTTCTGGTTTTCTATGTCCTTGCTGAAGTATGGATGGATATATATCCTACTCACCATTTTCCTGTGCTATGTACAAAGTGAAATTGAGTTCCACACTGCTACCTGGTATTGGTTTTATCTTCATATCAAAGGAAAGTGTGAGCCATGGAGGCAGGTCCTGCAGAAGGAGCAGGATCAGCAGTTGTCTCTGACTCACTATTGTGTTTCAACTCCGAGTTACTGCTGTCCAGAATTATTCAGTTCTCTAAGCAGAGTCCTTTTTTTTCAGTCTCCAATATATTATGTTATATAGTGCTGCATTGAAAAATACAAACCCTACCCATTGTAACAAGCCATTCAAATCACTCATTGAAAGTGAAAGGTGCTCATCATTTGCTACCCAACATCATATGTTAACCAACATCTATGTCATCTGAAAGATGTGATACTGACATCTGCATTTTTCATTAAAAGGTTAGCTAACACTGGATCCACATTTGAAATTCTGGGTCTGACTGAAAGTCACTTTATTGTTGACTAGCAAAACCAACTACTTTCTGTCATCTGTCTATAGGTCAAATTTGTGTGACGTGTTAACCACATAGGGTTCCACCTATTATTAACCATAATATCTTTTAGTAATAAGTCAGTTGGTTGGAAGAAATCCCCGTTACCTGCAGCATGTTTTTATAACTGAAGTCTTTAATCCTATTAAAAGGCTCAAACAAATAACTCCATACAACTTGATGACAATTCCTGTCTTTTGGAGAATAATTTGGTATTGACTATACTTTTGCCTCGTATAATTAAATTTCTGGCTACTTTGTGAGTAATAGCTTCTTAGTTAAATTTAGCACCATTCTGTCCTATTAGTTACTCTCTGGTTAAACTTCCGAACCGTTTGAAATATTTGGAAATCACTTACAGTCTTCGAGTCCCTTTGTGGTTAACATTTATGGTTTAGAGAGATTCTGGGTAGTTCCTGAGTGTGAGACATCTTGGCCAGTTAACTCAAAAATGTTAAAAACCTTTGCCACAGAGGGTAAAGTTCCAATTACAACAGCATCACATGGGACAGGTACATTCTCTGTTTTGTTTCAAATAAATAACTGAAACATCTGCTGAACATTCCTGTCTTTATACATTGGTATGTGATCAAACAAACCTAGCAGTGAACCTATAGATGTTGCCAATAAGATTTTTAAAGTTTTCTTACTTTTTTAATTCTATGGGAAATTGATATTTCATTGAAATCCTTTGGCTTTCCTTTAGCTCTCCTAGAGGTTTTAACTTGCAGCTTATATCCACTTTCATTTGCTTTCCCATTTTTCCTTCCATTGTATACTGTTATTTATTCTATTGTCATGTCTATAGCAGTTTAAAGCCAAGAAATCAATTTTGACATTTTTTTGTTAAATTCTAATTTCATTGATATATATCAGGATATCCTTGAGAAATTTTTACTTGTTAATACTTGCAAATTTGGGAAAATCCAGTGCTTTAATGTAACAGTAGTTATAGAAGTCACCAATAGTGCTGTATTTGCTTTTTGAAAATTTTGAAGTCAGAAATTCACTTTATTTATCAAAAGAGATCATATTATCATAGAATATCTTGAGTTGGAGGGGCCTCATAAGGATCATTGAATCCAACTCCCTGCTCCTTGCAGGTGGAGGTTTGCCTTCAGATGCCTGATACTCTCTTATCCATCTTTGATGAAACATTCTCTTTATTATATTTAGAAACTCAGATAGTTTCAAAATTAGCTGCATGAAATTGCGTTCTAAAGAAACAATTTTTCTTATGGGTGAATGCTTATGGAACTCTTGATGCTGCTTCCTGGCTTGGACAGGTATTTTGTCAGATGCCCACCTCTAACACCATCAGACCTTTGTAGCAGGCACAACTTAAATTCATAAATATCAAAGGCTTTGTGATTTTGAGCAATATCTGCCCAAACAAATCTCCGATGTAACGTGCTACCTTGTATATTCTGCTACATTCCATCCTTGCAAAATTGGTTTAATGCTTAGCTTTAACTGTCCTTTCAAATGAAAAGTCCTAACAAGTTTGAGTAACCCACTTCATGTTTCTTCTTATGCATTGTTATCTTATCGTGTTAATAAATACTCAGTAGCAATATCTCTGAGTTTGGATTTATCATATGTAGGATATCAAGATAAGTTCCTGCACATGCACATTTTATATCAACAGTGGTCTCTAGTTTTGGAAGCCTTCTGCTTGGGGTCAAAAGGAAAATTTTGTGGACTCTGACAAAACCATTTCTTCCCGGCGGTAAGCTATTATGTGTTTGTTTTAAATTATGCTAAACAATTATATTTAATTCATAGAACACTTACAATAAGTTTAATATTCAAGAGGAGTACCTTTCTGCTTACATACCACCCTGGTGTCTCTTTTACATTATGCTCTCTGTTCCTCACCTGTTTTTCTGCGGTCATTTTCCCAGGGAGAACATAACCAGAGGAAGGAAGACCAACAACTTCATCACCATCTCTCCTGAAGATTTTTTCAGCAAACTTGTATCTCATAACATTGTTTTAAAGTATAAACACATCTTCCATCTACAATTTGATTTGAGGGCTACTCTCCCACTTTCTTCAGATGGATACTTGGGGGAAAAAAAAGGCTTTCTTCCAAAATATCTGTGTATTTTGTTTGTCACTTCAAAAATATAATCCCTACTGTTACAACCAAGTTTTATATGACTATTCTTTTCTAAGCTCCAAATGCTAAAGTACTTGTGTTTGTATGGGTGTCTGTGCACAGGTTGCAAGCTTTTACAGATGACAGTTTCACATGTCATAAACATTCCTGTCCCACAATGCCTGATCTATGACTGTCCCAGAAAGATACACTCCTGCCAACTTCTTCAAAGCTGCCACATATTCAGAGAGCGCTCGCCCTTCTAGCTGATTTCCCTAGTGTAGTTTGTATCATTCTGCAATAATGTTTGTTCTAAGAACAGTACATCTCCTCAAAACATCAAGCTTTTAAACCAGTTTTTGTGGTGTCTGTCAATACTCAGTCAACTTTTTTCCTAACTTGGGTTGCAGACACTACGCTATGTTTTTCTTAAGTAGAAATTCATGGGAAAACAAGCCTTGAAGTTTTTTTATTTTTACCAAATAATGCTATTTTCATTGTTTTCCTTTTCAGACAGGTTGACTTTTCCTTTTGTAGGCTGTCCTTGATGTGATTCTTTTTGGGGGCAAAAAACCCCCTGCTGAGCTCTTAGCTGATTCAGACCAGTGCTGGATTCTTGACCAAGTATTCCCTTTTGTATTTGGAGGGGAATCTTAAAACTCCCACTGAGTGCTCCTTAGCAAAATGATAATTTAATATAGAGTTGTTCCTAGGAGAGATCCAACATAATTCAAGCAAAGGAAAACAGTTCTGGACACAGGTCTGTAACCACAGTCTGACTTAATTAGAAGCACCACAAGTTGCAGCAAGTCTTCATTTCTAGATGTATAGTTTTATATCAACAGTGGTCTCTAGTTTTGGAAGCCAAATAACACAAGCACTGGCAGAAGCACAGACATAAATTCTACTTTATATTCTACTCTTTCAGTCTCACTAATGGCTTCCTAATCCAAACTCTCTAATCATATATGTCCCTGGAAATGCAAATTTCTTTTATAACTTTAGAACCCTAAGGAACACTCACCCAGCCTCCTTCCCCCTTTCTCTCCTTTTCTGCTGCCTTTCTTAGCCAAACTCTGCACACAGACTTCTAGGGATTTTAGAACCAAAATTAATTAATTTACATTTGATTTTTTTGAAATCCATTATTAGATCACATATTGTGTTTCTGATACAAAAATGCAAGAGAAAATCTGAAGAGACTGCAAAGCATCTGCATACAAGTTAACAGCACTGATTTTGAAGCATGCTCAGGGTCAAATGTTTCAGCTGTTACTTGTGACACACCATTTAAAAATGCTGTCTCAGGAGTGGGGTGAGGCGCACTGGCTCTAAAAAGGCTAGAAAGCCTTATTCAGATTGAAGATCTCAGAAGGACCTTGTCTATTCCACCCATCTAATTCTCTCCAGTGTTGTTGTATAAAACTTGAAATTTCACATGCGGAAATTACAAATATTCTAAAAATAAAGATAATATGGCATAAGCATCATACTCTGATTGTGATTTTAAAAATCCTGTTGCACACGCCCATTCCACTCTCAGTATCATATTCTTACTTAGGGCATCACAGATTATCTACTTAGGTGAATAAGCTGCCCTAAAGCCTTAGGATAAGGAACACCTATTTTTATCCTTTGAAAACTGTAAATAGCTACAAAAGTTTACCTATGTAGAGTATGAACATCAGTGTCATGAAGTATGTCTGAACACATATTTTTTCCTGTAAGGGAACTTTCTTTAGCGTGACATCTACTTTTTCATTATCCCATGCAGTCTAAGTAATTTTTTTCATCATTGGCTGACTGTTGTATTCATTTAGAAGCCAAACAGATCAGGAGACATAGCTGAAATAATTCTGCCAAATGTGGAGAAAGAGTAATTCTTTCTCACTAAGAAAAGAGATGGCAACTTTACCTAGGAAAAGGTGCAATCTCAGAACACAACTTTTCTGGTGAAACAGCCCTAATAATTTTTTATGAACAGAGCTTTTTTATTTGATAGTAATAAAAAAACCAATTAGAAATAAAATCTTGGTTGTCTCACAGACTAGAGGTGACAGGCTAGATAGGTAATATTTACACAACACATGGGCAAGCACTGACACTGTTTCATAAGGCATTCTGGATATTTTACAATGGACCTATTATTTGCAAAATAATTTGCAATTTTGAAGCATATATTCCTATTTATAACATTTTTTTGTACGTGCACTGGCAAAATCTCAATAAGCAACCTGCTGTAAAACTTGTAAATGTAAAAAGAAATATTACTCTTTGTACAGACTCAATAAATAGACTAGATTTTCTTTCCACTGTTGAATATTGTGATTAATGCTAAAGTATTCTGGGTAATCACGAAGGTGAAAAATCTGAAGCTGTGCAGCACCGCAAATTACTTAAGAATAGCTCAACTTGAGTAAATTATCCATATGTTACTTTCGAATGGCAAAGATATCCAAATCATCTACAACACTGACATCTTTAATGAGTCAAGGTTATTTTACCATTTAGCTTACATGTGAAAATCAATAGATAAGCTTTCTCTTTAGCTTTCAGTCAAGTTCAGACATGTTAGAAGCTGGGGGAACTTAAAGTTTATTTGTGGTCCTATCATACACGATAAAAATCTGAAGAGGGTTATTCTGATTTTACCTTTGCTTGACCTCAAAGTTTTACTAGTTTGAGGTTTTAGGATGTCAAATATATGTCACATCCGACCTTCTGTTGTCAAACAGTTTTTCAAGATATTGTACATAAACTTGTCTTTTTAGGTGACTGGTAACACATTTTCCAAGTCTTATCATATGAATGAAATGCAGATTTTTGATTTATCTGATATAGCTGTGCAAGTCCATATTTGGAACAGGGACACAAAATGCATAGTTTAAATACATAATACCTACATCTTTTCTTACCTTGCTCAGTGAAAGGAGATACTACATTCTCCTTTTAAGACCTTACTGTTGATAGAGCACATCATTCACCATTGGTAATGCTGCTTTAGCGTATCCCTTGGACGAAGAGTTGCCACTAGCTGGCCTGCATTGAATCTTCACAGCTTAGCTGTGAGAAGTATCTTCCACAGGCTGGGGGGAAAGCTTGGTTTCACAAAAGAGTGGAGGACATTAATGACTCTTCATAAACAACATATTTCTTGGAAAGAGCAGAAGTACGAGTGCACCTTTGCAAGAATTCAACTCATACTTCTAGTAGTTATAGATGTACTGCAACCAACCAACCACTGTATTTTTGTGACCTACAACTACCAGACTACTGCTATATAGTTTTATATATACCAGTATATATTTTTAATCAAACTTTAATCACACAGTTCAGACTGAGCTACTTGAAAAGTAGGGAAAAGAAAGCAACAACACTCTTTGTCAGCTGGTGCATTCTAAATCATGTACATTTGATGTCTAGTTTGCACATGACATGCAAAGACTACAGTTGTGGTTCTGTTTGAAGTCCCTCACTCATTCACAGAAGGACATCTGCTATTCAGTCCCCAATATTCTTGTTTTCTCAGGTTGTTTTTGTTTGTTTTTAATTTTCCTCTATCACCTAGGCAGTAACAATAGAGCTGAAATTATGCCCTTTCCACAGCTTCTTCTTTTCACCAGCTTTATTACTTTATTTCTCTGTACGTGCTTTTGAGCTTTCTTTCATTACAATGTCTATCAGAGCATTCACATGGGTGAATGGGTTTTTTGGTCCTAGTGTATTTCACCATAAGTGGCATCATTTTCGGACACTTTTGGACATCTAAATAAATGACCATAACAGCATTTCTAAAACTTTTTGTTTGTCTTTGCCCTTATCTCATTCTTTATTACTGTATTTTGATTTCTTTTCCTTTCAACCAGCTCACTTCATTTAATATAATTTGTTTGAAAGATTCAGTGATTTTGAACCATTCTGACCCAAGCCACAATTAATAGCGTGACAGTGGTCAGTGTCTATGTCTTCAGGCATTCAAAATTGTGATATGTGGCTTACATACATGAATGGAGGCAGGATGAGTTTGCTTAATAAGGCTGAAGCAGTCACAAGGCCAAGGGAGATAAATTCTGGGCTCCTCAGTACAAGAGAGACATGAAGCTCCTGGAGGGAGTTCAGAGGAGAATAACAGAGATGATTTGGACACTGGAGGATCTCCATGGCAAGGACATGCTGAGGAAGTTAAGCTGAGAGGGACCTCATCGCTGTCTATAAATACCTGAATGGAGTATTACAAGTGGATGGTATCAGGCATTCCTCAGTGGTCAAGAGGCAAGGACAAGAGGCAATGGGCAGAAACTGATGTACAGGAAGTTCTACCTGAGTATGAGGAAGAACTTTTACTGTGCAGGTGACCATGCACTGGGACAGGTTGCCCATGGAGTCTGTGGAGTCTCCCTCACTGCAGATATTCAAGAACCATCTTGACACAATCCTGTGCCATGTGCTCTGGGATGATCCTGCTTGAGCAGGGAGGTTGGACCAGATGACCTGCTGTGATCTCTTCTAACTTTACACATTCTGGATTCTGTGATTCTGTGAACATGCTTGGCTTATTATGAAATGTGGCAGGTTTACTTGTGCATTTGCCTTTAGAGAGGTAAAATAGCAAAAGAAGCTCAGGTAGTACCTGCAAAGGAGTCACAGATTCAGGTGCTTGTCTCCCTTGGCTGTTTCTCTGCTCAGCTGTAGCACAAAAGGCGTGGTTTGGAGGCACTTTCCTCAATAGAAATGTAAAATATATGTATACTATCCTTCGATTGCAATGATCAAAGCTGCTGAGATCAACTCAAATGAGTGTAAAACAGGCAGATTTCCATTTTCATCGCCACTGTCTGTGTGATATTGTCTCTTTGTCTTCTTTAACCATCTAAAAACAATATGGTTTGAAAAATGCCTTTATCTATACACAAAGGGAGAACAGTGTAATATTTATGGGAAGCCTTTTCATCCAGTTTATATAGCTCATCACAGGGTTGTGCAATATAAGATTTTATCTTCACACAGATATATTTTAATAATTATCTTTGGTGCCTTTAGATGAAGAATGACAAAAACTGGTCTACTGTCCCAATATTAATGTTAAAAATAATACAGGCTATAAGATACAATGTGACAGGATTTCAGGAATATTCCACAGTGATGGCAAATTTTGTGGTATCTCTGACAGAAATGGTATTAAAGAAAGCCCATTGTGAATCCGTTCATTGCTTGTCTCATTGCAGACAAAATGATTAATTATACAGGCACAGATATTTACTCAGTCAGTGTTTTTAAAGTGTTCCATTATGTTAACAGTAGCTGTATGAACTTTGAATGCACTACTTGGAAAGAGACTTTGCCTTCGAGCCTGGAAAATGAACTGGCCTGGTTCACTCAGGTACCTCAGTTTCAGCTGTGAGGTATCATGTATCTGAGAAGCAGGAAGCACTGACTCATATCCACTGTTTCACAGATTTGGACCTTGCTATCCCTGGTCAGACACCAAGTGACTACCAGTCTATTCGGAGGCACCAGCGCCACTTAGCTGAGAACTTGGGGTCAGTGAAACACACTGACAAAGGGGACAGGAGGAGGAAAAAAGCCCTGAACCATTCAAAAAGCCAGAACAATTATCTGTTGATAGGTAGCAATTAGTGGTGCCAAGACAAGCACCTATTCCCTTGCAGTATCACGGGACCCCAGTCTCCATGGAGAAGGAGCAACCCACAGCATGACCTCCCAGCTGAGCGCTCTGGGAGAAGGCAGGTAACACTACCACTCATGTGAACTGCCTGCTGGTTGCTTCCCAAGGCGTGCACTTGTGTTTGGGGTTCTGCCTGGTCTGGAAGGCTGTGCAGTTAATAGCTACTTTCTTTGTGAGACCAGAGCCCAATTGTACAAGAACTCTTCCCTGCCTCTGCTCCTGGTTGCAGCAGGCATCAGTCTCAGCTTGCCGGGAGCCCTGTAAACTCATACTTCCTGAGGATGGGAACAGATCTCAGCAATTGCAATGCGGTTAGAAGAAGCACCACCTTGTCTGCAATGTACACTCTGTGCCTGAGAGCAGCAGGGTCTGGGCACCACATCTGGGACTTTGTGTTTGACAATGTCAGTGTCAGGAAAGGGCTCTGACAGGGATTTAGCAGTGTAGACAGTGTGAAACAGTTCCTTGCTCTTATCTAGTGGTGGATATCTTTGGCTTTCTCTGTTGACAGTCAGGTTGGTTAGTTTGTGGCCACAGGAAAGTTTGGGGAGTTCAGCCATGTTTTCAGAGGTGATTTTTAAGTATCTGGATTTGGCCATAATATATACACTGCTGAAGCAACTTAATGGTGGCCGGTAAAATAACCTTGATTTTGTTGAAAGCTGAAGCAGGAATAATGAAAGTGTTAGAAAAGGAAGAAAATTTGGAGGATTTCCTGAAAAAAAATTGGAGGATTTCCTCTGAAATTTTTTTCTAGAATTTGGTTTTGTAGAATTCATTTCAAATTCCTTAGCAATACATCAGGAAAACTTGTCTTTCTCAGTATCGACAGTGTTGAAAGTGAATATAGGTATACTGTAAATGCTGTATTCTGTGTTTTGGGTTTTATTCTTCTTTTTCTTGGTATTTTTCTTTCTGCCATTTTATTTTATTTTATTTTATTTTATTTTATTTTATTTTATTATTTTATTTTATTTCATTTTTATCTTCGTTTTTATTTTTGTTTGTTTCTTTCCTCTGACAAGCATTTCTGTTCCCCTTAAATTGTTTTTTGCATTTAGAAGAATTAAATTCCTTTTTCTCAGCTCCCCTTGCATCCCTAACGTATATATATATTGATATTTGCACTGAAAGGTGTTAAGAGCTCTGTAGCTCCTACTTTTTAAATAGCTCACAGCTTGACAAACAGTAAAGGTTCATTGAGAGAGCTCACAGATGAAGGAATTAAAACTTGAAGGAATTAAATAGTTTTTCCAAGACTAAGATAAAGAAAAATTTCTAAAATATGGCAGAGATGGGAGTTAATAAACCAGATCTTGCCAGCTGCAGTCTTGTACCTTCCTCCCACCCCTGTGAGATCTGGTTTTAATCCCAGTCTCTGCATCAGAATTCCAGTGGGAATGAGATCTTTCTGTGAGTCAGAGCTAAAGATGTACTCCAGCAACATGCTGTGCTAAGTTGTGGTCAGCCAATCGAATATCAAAGGGATTAAGTCTGTGAATCATTTAACGGGAAATTTCTCCTGCCTCAGTAGCATTGATGTTTTAAGGTGTGAAATTCAAGAGCGGCTTAGTTCTCCTTTGGTCAGACAACCACTCTGCAGCCTGCGTTATCAAGAGGCAGTCAAGAAGATCCCCTTGGGTCATGTGGCTGGTATACATTTTTGTATTACCATAGTAGGCTAGTTTTAACCTGCAGGATGTAATCCTATTTACCTCACATGTGGTCTGTGCCCAAGGAGCATGTGCTCCACTTATATATATTATTTGCATTACCAGAGTCCCTGGCAGCTGAGATCATAGACCAGGACACTATTTTGCTGAGTACTATATAAACATATAGAAAAACAATGCCCTCCCCTTCACTCAAGGGTCTTATAACAAAACATAGCAGATAAGGATAACAGAAGGAGGGGTGGGGAACAGAATTTGTCAGCAGACTATGACCTTAGGATACTTTCAGCCTGTTGTCAACATTTCTGTTTGTATTGCTGCAAATTTTGAAAGACAACTTTCAAAGGCATTTTAAAGGCGTTTACTCGTGGCTAGGGGAAGCATCTCTCAGGTAGCAGGAATAGGTGGAAGAGTAGATAGCAGAAAATGTAACAAATAGGCAATAAGTACCAAGGGCAGAGGGAATATAGAAGTCAAGCTCTCATTATGGAGTAGAAGAAGTAAGGTAGGAAAAGGGTAGTTCAGAGAAAGAATTTTGAGACCAATAACAGCTAATATTTAATTGAGATATAGAAGTGGGGGGAGATATTGTTAAGATGCCATCCAGCATCTTTGCTTACAAGCCAGACAAGCCTATGTTCATTGGGTTTTGAGAAAAACAGCAAAATAAGTTTTGGAGAAGGTTTCTAGGTTGTTTTTTGTTGTTGATGTTGGGGGTTTGTGTGTGTGTTTTTGTGGTTTTGGTTTCGGTTTTGGAGGGGGCTGGGGGAGACAGGAGTTAACATTTTAGAGGTTAATCTGAAAATATCTAGTGCGGAAAAAATTTAAAGCAGATGGAATTGGTGAATGTGGCTGGATTATGGGCATCAGTGGCAGGCAAGATGGTGATCTTTTTCAGAGTCGCCAAGAGAGAAAGCAACAGGAGACATTTCTGATGGAATTATGAAATACCTTTTAATAGCCAGTTTATGCTTGAGAAGCACCATAGTTAGAACAAAAGACTAAGTGTGGGCAAAAGAATACAGGTCTGCAAATTAATAACATCTATACATTACTAGCAAAAAAGTTGCTGTTTCAATGCAATTTTTAAAAAAGAAACTGCCACAAAACCCAGAAGGAAAAATGTTTAAATATAGGTTCTCTGTTGGGCTGAAGTAGAGAGCTGGTAAGAGACAGTTTCAAACAATAAAATTATGTCTGAGAATGTTCAGCTCTGCTTTCCCATCTCAGTAACAGCAATTCCCCTTATGGGTATAATTCCCCTCACAGTATAGCAATGAGATGAATGGACCTATATCTATGAGATATATTTTTACAAAGCAGGAACTTCAACACCTACATTTATTGTAATTCACAAAATACCGATTGAAATGTTAAGAGGTCTTGAAGCTGCCAGTGTTATATCCAGACACACAGACCTCAGTGGTCCTGTGAATGAATGAGAAGTATTGTTTATTTTTTTTAGCTAAGGTGATAATTTTCAGCCACTGGTCATTCTGAATGTATAGCATTTCGAAACCATCGCCCCTCTGGAGAATTCAAGGTGAAATAAAAGCAAACGTTGGAAATCCTCCAGTTCTTATGAAATGGAACAGACTTTTTCTCTCATCAGCTCTATTTATTACACAGCTCAGGAATAAGCCTGGATTTTTTATCTTTCCTCAATTAAAGCATAAATCAGTGTTAAAAAATATTCTTAGCCAAGCATAAGGTGCATAACTTTGTAAAAGGGATCTGTCGGTTCTTGAATAGCCACTGTTTCTCCTGCCTTTGTCATGATGTAGTTAAATAGATGTTTGCTTTTTTCTCTTCATGTTAGTGATTTTCTAAAGGGCTGTCTCTTCATAGTGTTTCTGTAGGTTAGCTGGAATAGCAGATCCTTACTGCATGTACAGTAAGTTTTGAACCTGGTTATAGAGACATATAAAAGTGAACCCTGCTAGGAACTCCACTTCTCATGCTGAGGTTTAAACACTGGAATTGGGTTCCCAGTGGATTTTCACTTTCACAAGTACTTAATGCAGCTTTAGGTGTCCCTAGGGCAATCTGAACTGGCCACTGAATATCCTTTTTAAGGGGAGTGAACAATGGCTTAGTTCCACCTCTCTTGAAATACAGGATTCATGTTTTCCTCTCTTAAAATTTAGTGTTCCTGGAGGCAGTCAGTAGCATTAGAGAATGAGACTGTATTTATCTATCCCAAGGCTAGGTACAATGTAGGTAAGGGCAATCCAAGCTTCCCTGTGGTGCTTTGTCAAAGCTTTTTAACCCTAAGCTGAAAGGATAACCACTCCAGAGTATGATTACAATTGAGACTCCAGGTGTATTAAAAAGTTGGGCCTTTAAGATTGGCAAAAGCTTTTGATTACAGAAAATTTTGTGTTACTTTTTGTGATGTGCATCTCTGTACTGGGGGCTACACTGAGAAAACCAAGCAGATTTCACCTTGAACTGATTCTCACACAGGAACTCAGATCTCTAGAGATTTTCTTCCTTTTTTTTTTTTGAAAAACAGTGATTTTATTTTTTCATGAGAAATTGAGATAAAACATACTTTCTAGGAAAAAAGACCAAACCCAAACAAACACAAAACCTCCAGTCCTAGTAAACAATTTCTAAAAGAATTGAAAGCAAACAATAAGTAAGATAAGAATAAAAACAAGGAAAAAATGAAAGTGCTGAAAAAAAAACAGGAAAAAATTTCTAGGTAAAATATAAGCTGTAGTGGTGATTTAAGGATTGTGATGAATACATTAATGCTTTACATGACTTGGAGGTACTAAACACCTCTGTTCTATTGAGTGTCCTCGACTCCTATTGACCTCAGGAGGAGCTGAAGGCATTCAGCACTTTGATTGATCTGGTCTATCTGAATATGAACGAGGAGGCAAGCAAAAGGAACAATGAAAAATTATTATTAGCTTGATAATATTCAAGTATTTTTTAGTAAAATAAATTATATTGTTTTTATGAAAGCCAAAAAAAATCTGCATATCTACAGAGTGCTATATTTCATTAAATATTCAAATGGCATTTCAATATTTAAACAAAATCCATAGGCTAATTTCATTATTATCACAGGCAGAATATTATATTACCCGAAAAGTGCTCAATAAGATTGATTTGTGTTGCTCTGTAAAATATAGTCTCCACTGACCACTTGCCAGGTTGGGTTACAAGAGTCTTTCAAACCACAAACTGTGCTGTGGTCTTTACAATGCATTGCCTGGAATTCTCAGGCTGTGCTTTGAAACCCTACAAAATATCAATGACCACCTTACATCTAATCACTAACCAGGCAGAGGATCTTTTCAGAAGATCTTTTGAAGTACCTATTAGTGTAAATCAAAGTTTTAGCGTGTTCTTTTCTTTTTTTTCCTCGCTTGCCTAGAATATTCAAAAATGATTTGTACACTTCTGCAACCTACTTAAAAGAAAAGACAATAAACCTTTAAATGTTATAATTTAAACTCTTCCGCATTCTTTTATGAACCCCATCAATCCCATTCATAATTAATGAAATGCAGGATGATTCCTGGATGAAATAAGTTTTCGTCCTCATTGCTAATCAATATTTCTGGCCATATCTGTTTCATTATTGACAGCATCTAGCCACATTTACTCGTATAATTAAGTTATAGTTCAACTTCTAACTTTTCCTGAGTGTTTGAAATGGCCGTATGGTGTTCTTAATTTCAGTTGCTGTTTCATCTCTCTCAGTAGGTGCCTATTTTATTGCTAAAGGTCATACTCATTTGTCTGCTCCAACAAAGGCAGCCCTTAAAGTTGGCTGTGGTTTTGACAGACAGTGGTCCCTATAAGTGATGGCCTTAAGGACAGACCTGGCACTGGGAGACAGTCACCACAGCAAGGGAAATAACAGATAACAAATCATGCCACTATTTTTCCTCCTGGCATGATTGACGACATCACAGCAGGTGTAACTTTTCAGTGTCTCCAGATTAAAAACCCCTCAAACAAATGAGTTCTTGAAATACTGTCCGGGGGCGTCAAAAGGTTGCTGCTGAACTCAAATGCATTTTTAAAAACAGTCTCTGTATTCCTTTAAAAGTAAAGTGCATAATTTAAGAGTAGTGAGTGCAATTATCTAATGTTCAGATATCTTTCTGTTCTGATAGCACAAAGCTCCCTTAAAAATGGAGAAGATATTGTATTAGGTGGGTAAATATTAATCTTATAAATACACCCAGAGGAAGCAGCATTTTCAGTGAGTAATAAGACACTTGTCAATATGTAATACAAATTTTTCTGCACTACAGACAGCAGAAAAACTCTTTGGAGTGGTCTTTTATTAAATTCCACCAGAGTAAAAAAAAAAAAAAAACAGGAAAAAATAAATGCTGTGGCTTTGAGAATAGCAGTGCTTGCACAGGTTCTATGAAAATGCCAAAGAAAAACAACATAAAAACTTTCCCCCTACATGTTCTACGTGTTGATTTAAATCTTTTCTTTTGTCCCAGTGCTAACTCTATAAATATGAAAGCTATTTTTTTGAATAGTATAGAAACTGCATAATCTCATGCAAGTGATTTTTAGACATGTTTTCTAATTCTGTTGATCAATCTTTTTTCTATTGCTAAGCAGACTTGAATTTTTCCCCCCCAAAGTCTGCTATGCTTGCCTTTGAAATCCGGACTTCAATTTTTTTACAGGTTGTCATGCACAGACACCCATAGTAACTGTGGATATAAAAATTATATTACTTTGTCCACATATTCTAGACACAAACAGCATATCCTACAAGCACTTCATGCCTTTTAAATATGAGCTAACCTTATCTTTGCAGATGGTATGAGTGAACAAAAGAGAGCAGATCCTGATTATAGAAAACAGGTGAAAGTGTCACAGGATTTCATGGCACAGAGCACTATGCTTACAAAAGGTGAAAACACATCAGAGTGTTTTCTGGCTGATTCAAGCCTTAATCAGTTCAGTTTCAATCCAAAATAGCAGCTCTTGATATAGCTAGCTAGATTCATTGCAAAACAAAATATGCATGTATGCATGCTCATCTAATAACCTAAACCACATGGCAAGTGCATGCATCAGTTACTCAAGGGCATCTCCTTGGCAATGTGCCTTAGCTGTTCTGCTAGCTACTAACTCCATGGAGAGTCTGTGTAGAGCAGACTCTACAAAGGGCACTGTTTTGCCCCAGTGGGTAGAAGCACATGCACTAAGTAGTCAGTAACAAACAGTTTTCACCACGATGCTAAATCTTTTTTCCAAATTCATCAGCATTAACAACTATTTCCCGTAGTCATATGAGTAATAATTCGGTGTGGGATGTGGTGTGCTGCAAGACCTTTAGCCATGTTCTGTGACCCCTTCCAGGCCCCAGAGCGTAAGAGGGTAATTAATCAAAGATAACAGTGGGGTAGATGCACACCAGCTTCAAATTCCCAGTTAAGCTCTCTGTCCTTTCTTTTCCAAGCCTTTTACCTGACTCTGAACACTTTCATATTTCATCCCTCCACGCTTTCTCTTGTCCCATCATACCTCTTAACAATGTCTGCACTCTCTCTGCAATGTCTTCTGGCTCTGGTGAGATGTGTTTCCCCACACAACTGACAGTCTGGGTCTGACAGTCTAAGGAGCCCCTGGTGGCAAACTACAAGTGCTTACCAGCATGGAAAGATGTTCGAGCAGCACCACACTCGGCTCTGGAGACAACATAGTTTCCAGCTGAGCTACCAGCTTTAATGCAAAGCCTTCTCTCAATGGCAAACTATCTACAGAGCTCATTGGTAAGAAATATTGGGATGTTAAACTGTTCCTGGTCAGACATCACGGTGATGCGGACAGGGAGGAAACATACACTCCAGAAAGAGTGTGGCGATGGAACAGCTTCTGCAGACCCATTCCACCCAGGAGAATAACAGATAGAATAATTTTTCCTTTTTTCCACCCAAAGTCTACTGCAGCTTCCAGTCTGTGCTGCAGAACTGTGCAAGAGCAATGAACATGTTTGTGTGGGCATCTGTGCATTTGTGTAAGAGATACCATCTTGGATAACTCACTGTAGTTTATACCGGGCACCTCCAGAGCTAACAGCATGAGCTACTACAGCTTGAGAAAACAAACCAAACCCCTGTAGCTGTGGCTATAACAGACATATATGTCCCGTGGATCCAGCACAGAGGGGAACCTGTAACACATACTCGTCACTAGTTTATACATGCACATTAATGCGTGAGATTTTTGTTCTTATTGGAAGGGGATTCTTTGCTTAGCAGAATCCAGGAGAAGACAAATCAAAACCTTAAATAGAATAACATTTACAAAAAGATAAGGCTACTAACACAACTGAAATTTCCAAAGACAGAGTAGGAAATCAGGTTGAAAGAATCAGCCTGTAATAACAGAAAACTACAGTCAATATTTAAAGCAGAATTTTCCAATATGAGGTGTAATTTTTGAAAGGCATTTGGCATAGACACAGGCCACCATTTTTAGAAAAGGAGGTACAGTTGTGGAAAAACCAAAATGAAACAAAACGAAACAGAAAACACAGCTTATGTGTGACTTCCATATGAATGGCTGCCTCAGTTTGTTAACAGCCTTAATGTATGGAGTGTACCATTTCTTTGAATAGTTTCTAAGGCTATTCACATATAAATATTCACAGCAATATCATTGCAGCATCCATCTATGTCATTTAGAGAGGGCCTTTAAATTTTATTTTATTTAAAATATGAGCAAATGTTCATTTTGTGGGAATATATTATGCATTGTTTTTTTGGCTTTTAATGGTTGAGGAAAGGAAGTTCCAAAAACACTATAAGAGTTTTTTGTTTGTCTTGGTCACTGATTAGTGTTGATTTGTTGAAAAAGGAGAACTGCTGTTTCAGATAAGTGTTTTAGTGTGTGACTGAAAGAATGGCCTGCTGTCTGCAACCATTATTTTGCACAGTTGGTGTACATACAAAACAAGACAATATTGAATAACATACACTTAATGCCATACCTCTTATTTCTGCTTAGCTAGGAATTCTGATTATAGCGCTCTGAATATTTGTTATTTTCTGGATTGGAGCTTAGGTCAGAAGTAGACAAGAAAAATATCATCCTTTTGTTTTATCAATCCTGGTAAGACACACAGGAACATAGGCGAAACACTGGTAGAAAATTAAGACAAATACTTTTAAAATGTGCCTACAGTGAATTTTTTTACTTATTTTCTACATGATTTATAATCCAATATGGCCCTGACGTGAGGAGTCCAAATGTAACAGAAGTGTTCCACTATATTAAATACAGTTTTTGGGGAGTTCACTTGAGTCAACTCAGAATATCAGTTGCAACAGCGGTGTACCTAACAAATGAACACTAGCTTTCCTTGAAGAAAATTCCAAGGCATAATAAACCAGTTCAGTTTTGAACTGGTCATTAGAATAAGACTTAACATATGCCATTTCTCTCAATGAGAGACCTACCACATGACACAGAATCATAGAATTTCACAGGCTGGACAAGACTTTTGAGATCATTGAACCCTTAACACTTTCACTTAGTTTGTATAATCAATATCCACTATGTACCTTTTTCATAGAATATTCACCAAAGACTTCTGAAAAAGACAGTGATTTTTAATACTTTGAAAATATTTTATTTCCTAAAGACTAGATCACGCAGGTTGCCACCATTCTGAACAGTGTGAAAAGCAGACCACTGATACGGTATACACATGAGAAAAAGTTCCACATCAGAATTATGCCATGAATTAGGAATTTAGATTACAGACATATAAAAATCTCTTGAAAACAGATGTGATTTAGTTACAGTTTTTGCTCTGTTTATTCTGAAAAGCATATGGAATATATTAGTCATGAAATTAGCTCCTAGTAAGTAGGAGTATGCATAGTAGGTTATGTCTAAAGTTAAATTCCACCTATCTTCAGGTGACCACAAATAAATTATATTCATCTCTATCATGGCACATTTAAAGATTACAGTATTTAGACACTGTTGCAGTTTTGTGTTAGTGTTCCAGCAGCTGTCTTGCACCTTTGTGGTTTATTTTTGTATGGTAGGCATCAGCACATCTGAAAGAAAACGTGGTTCAGTTCTGAAAGATGCTAAAATTCCTTCAGCTTTCTTTAATTTCACTGAGAATAACAAAACTGGGAGTAATTCAGTGGGGATCTAGAAATGGGTCATTACTATACATAGAAATAGCTACATTCTGCAGCTTCATTTGTAAAAATTGTGGACTCCAATACAAAACAAAGACACTCAATCCACTATGTATGTCCTTGCTGATTTTTAACTTTAATTTCTGGCACCATTAAAAATAACCAGGGACTAATAACTGAAATAATGACAGTTGACAAGAACTCATAATCTTTCAGAAGCCAGAATTCATCAAAATAGATTTTAGCAGGAATAGCACAATATTTTTGGTATGAATAAATAAAATTTCTTATAAAGACACAAGAGATTATTCTATTTTGCATGATACAAATAAAACTGTCCCCACAAAATTGTAATCTTACACAATTTATGGTAGTTTCCCATAAATTACATGAGTATATTGGAAGCTTGTTAATAATTAAAAGTCTTTTACTTTTTCAACTCTCAAATAAGTATTAGAGTAAATAATTTCCAGTCTTCATCTGACATGACATCTAACCAATACAGGCATCACAAAATAAATAATTTATGAAAAATATTTATTTAAAGAGCTGTAATTTACCTTGCATTTACCATATGCCATTCATCCAAGTATCAGTATAAAATATTCATTAGAGAAACTCATTAAAACAAACTTCTATACAATGAGGTGACGGGCCAACAAAAAACATCAATCATCACAAGGGTTTAGGTTGTTATTAGTCCATATACATAAACTAGTATTTCAAAGTAAAAAAATTATGACTATTTCTACATTTACCCTGGAATCACCAGGGCTACATTAAAGCTTTTTCTTCACCTATTTCATGAGTCCCAAGAATTCCCTGACAGAACACAGAGATCTAATTTATTAATGATGAATAAATCTGATGTAATAATTAATGGGAAATCTATAGCTAATCTTAATGGAAGAATAGCTAGGCATGTAATGATATTTAAGTCTGGCATAAAAGATCTTAGTTCATGCATTACAAGCAGGGAAATTACCTGTGTGTGTATGCAACTCTAGATTAACAAAAGAGTACCAAGCATTAAAACAGTGCAGGACTCCCCACAACCAAAGGTATGGAGTCTCTTATAATTCATAATACATTGTTTTGAAACTGAACCTTAGGTTAGGGAGATGATATATCAGAAAAAGTAAAAGCTATGAATATCCTCCAGTCAAAAATATCTATCTTGTCTCTAAATCCTTTTAGATAAGCAAATAACATGACTTCAAGTCTGAATTCAGGAAACACAGCATGCCACATCAGTGCATTTATGGGATGCACCTACAAAGCCACGCACCTCACTCCTCTATACAGATTCTTCCACATTAGGAAGTTCTGTTAAATATCTACTTCACATAGACTGCATTTCTATTATACTGTTGATCTGTGATTAAATGTTCTAATAAAATTAACTGGCTTTGCTACAAACACAACATCTGGAGCAACGTTTAATTTCATGTCAAACATATACAGGAAACACCTGTCTAGGTGAAGTAATTTTAAAAAAAATGACATTAATCCATCTGTTGTGGAAATGCATGTCACAGTTGTCACATTAAAATGCAATATCAACAAACACAGAAATGGTAAATTACTTTGGAAGTAAGTCTTCTAAAATTAACCAAAAATTCATTAATCCAAATGTTACCATATCAATCTGATCTCGCACTGAATAAGATATCCCTTTTCTCTTCAGATTAAAAATGACTTTCAATTATTGCACAGTGAAACTTTCAGATGTGAAATTAAGTTACATAATTAGAAGATTAAAAGTATAGCCAGACTCTTCTTATACACCTATATAAAACAGTGACTTGAAAGACTCTTAATATAAATAAAATGCATTTTATAGGAAAGAAAAAACGCATTAAAAAGTTAAACATAGCTGTTATTTAGAGTTGGGACCCTCACAAGTTCATACAAGATAAAATGTGTAGGATGTCAAGTTTGTACAGAAGTGTGAAAAATACATATGATATATGACAGAAATATTCTTATTTATGGGATTTTTCCAATAGTAATTTTATCCAAGATATTAGTACAATGTGTACTATATGTTTTTAAATACGGTGGGGAAGAGGACCAAAATAAACAAAAAAGAAATAGCTCCAATATCCAAGGTTATGTGGCCTTTATGAGACAGTTCCTCTGCCTTAACATTTCTCTATTACCTTACTAAATTTCAATTAACTTTCAAACTAAAAATAGTCTTTGAAGGCTATGATCTAGGCTTATTCTTCATTTGAGGTGAAATTAAAGAACTATAGAGAAAAAAACCAATGTTAAAAAAAATTTGAGATATTCCTGCTTCAACATATACTACAAAAGGGGCTGTAAAGAAACTTCACATAAGTTTAACAATTAGACATCACAGTGTATCAAAATGCCTCACCTTGTACTTTCCAATGTTAGAGGCAAAACAAGTGATCAAGTAAAGATTTATTTGATCTCTACTGACTTATATGCTCTTCAGCTTCCCATTTAATCTGGTTTTGTTCATAGATAATATTAAGTGCTATTTTGTTGAATCATTTCTTCTGTATTTCAAAATAAAATATTTTGTACCTTCTTGAGTACAATCTGAATTACACAGTCATCTGTTGGGATGGCCCTTTGAGATGGGTTAGAGAATAAAATTCATCAAGAAATGTACAAACAATAAACAAGTGTATTTTAAGTACCCTCAAAGTACTCTGAAAGTGATTTTTGGACTGAAATTTCTAGATCTTCCTATATCATTACCAGCAGTGTGAAGTCAAGAGAACTGGGAGCGATTTGTGAGGGCCTATTTGGACAGCCAAAGTCATGTTGAGACTTACAAAGCCAAAAGTAGGGATAAGAAGATAAATAACTATAGAAATCTCTGTTTGCATGTCAAGGGGTCTCAAAAGAGACCCTGGAGTTTATGCCTTACATGCTCCTGTTTGCAGAAGGGTGAGAGAGCTCCTTGATCTTGTGAGGGACAAACAGAAAATCATGCTGGAATCCTCAGAGCAGTCAGTAGTACCATATGTGCTGGACTTCCACAGGAGTGTAAGTGGGTTTATGGCCTTAGCACACCATAATAACCTTGCTGAAACACGGCAAAAGCAGAAAATCTGGTATGATTGACAAGTTAAGGCTTAGACATATGAAGTGGGGCAAAAGGTCAAAGTTCTGATCCCAGATTGGCAAGAAAACTGTAAACAGACTAGGAGGGACTACTTAACAGCATTAGGCAGGTCAACAATATTATCTATATAATAGAGCTTCCAGACAGATAGCAGAAGCACAAACTCTCAGTTTTAGTACTAGCAAGTTCCAGCAAGGACAGGAATTTTCTTTATTAAATGTAGGCCCAGTGTGAAATGGAGGTGAAATTCATAATGGATTCAAGAGGGAAGGCAAAAAAATACTATGGCAGATGATTTACCCGCTTCAATCTGTATCCACGAAGGGAGTTCAGAGGACAGTGGTTCTGTCAGATGACAGCCAAGTTCTGTCACGAATGTGCTCAGGACAAGCTGGGGCAGAGCTGAGCAGTAAAGCCTTGGGTGAGGCATGACTCTTCAGAGGTACAATTACAGAGGTGTAACAGTCATGTGAAAGGGAAGCACTGTGTAACTACATCTTATGGGCTGGACTTAATATCTTAACTGTTTTTGAATTCTCATAGGTGTCATTTGATAGCATTTAGAGCTGTTTGCTTTGCTGCAGCAAGGTTATTTGAAATAGGGACTCAGAGAAGTGAATCTTAGTTTTTATATCAAGGTCAGAAAAAGTGAAAATTATCCAACAAAGATAAAAATAATTTTACAAAAGAAGACAATCAAGCAGCTCTCTCAGACCTTTTAAATGTTGAATAACCATTACAAGATTGTTATTTATAATCTCTCTAGACTTTTCCAATTTTCCTCATGGGACCACCAAAAGAAAAAATACATAACTAAGACTAACAGTCCTAGCACATCAGAACAGCAAACTCTACTTTTCTAGTGAATTCTTTTCATTCTTATCGACTTATCTTCACATATGTCAGTCTGTTTAGCCAGTCTGCAGCTACCACAGTGATTGGGAATGACAGCGTGACCTCGGATGGAATTAAAAGAGATGGAAATAGGAAAAAATTGAGGGTCACGCTCTCTGGGATTGTCGTGGGTTGACAGGTTTCTAGGTGAATTTCACCCTGCCAGGTCCTTTGGACGTGACAGGGTGTTGTGGGCCAATGACATTTAAGGTACGCCCTCTGCAAGATACAGTATTTAAGGAGCTGGACACTTAGAACTTCCTCTTTTGGCTTCCGGTGTTCCAACAGGTAACAGGGGAGAGGGAGGCTCAAGGCAAGCCAGGCCCCCCCATTCCCTGCTCCCCCCGAGGGCCGGGCCTGGCTCCCTTTTACCATCCAC
>VZTF01004030.1:2990842-3010146 GCA_013397755.1 Cnemophilus loriae
GTAAGATGCCCTAGCTTTGGGGCCGACATTCTCAGTAGTCATAAGCAAAAGTGTTTATGCTTAAGTAGCAAGCAGATGCAGAGGTGGGATGCAATTAAAGAGAAGCTTAAATGGGGGGAAGAGGAGAAAGAGAAATGAGGACCCCTTGCCCCGGGGGTGGATAGAGAAGATGACCTTTGCTTTCAGAGATGAAGATGAAGATGACTTTGGAGAGATGAGAGAACTTTTGTTTTATATTAGAACAGCTCATCCTTAAAACTATACCCCATAAATTGACGTGGCCCACAAAAGCAGCTGTGGGAAGGCTGCAAGGTGTGGGAAGGACTTTCACAGGGGTCAGATGCTGTAACCCCGGGCGGCTGACACTGTGATGCTGAAGCCACGAGAGAACTGTTTTCTTGTGGAGAATCTCCATGGTATGGCTAAGAGAGACTCCACTCTCTAAGGAACTGAAGAAAGTTTATTCTAGAAGTGGCAAACTAACTAAGAAACATTGGATTTTGCATCTTTGCATTGGCAGTCAGAAAATATCTGAGAGAGAAGTTTGGGGGGAGGACAGGTTTTCTGAAGGTTTAATCTAATTTTTATTTTTTTTTTTATTTTTCCTCTTAGTTCTGTTAATAAAACTTTCTTTATGTACTTTAAAGTTTGAGCCTGCTTTGCTTCATCTAATCCTTATCTCACAGAGGGAAATATCCTAAATAATAGGCCCAAATTTAAATTACTGCACTTAAATTAGATTGGCGAACTCAAAACCACTGCGGGGTTGTAAAGCTAAACAACTCAGAAGCAAAGAAAACTACCTCTGAAGCCTTTGTGATGGCAGTGTGCACTTCTGGTGGAATAAAGTATGCCAATTGCTCGGACCACAGTTTGTGACTACACACCCATGACGTTACCGTACCTTCTCAGAAGAACAGTGCACAGCCACTGGGGCTCTCCCTTCCTGCAGACATTGCCACTTCAAGGAAAGAGCTGGAGAACATAGAATCATAGAATCATTTAGGTTGGAGAAGACCACTAAGATCATAGAATCATGGAATGGTTTGGGTTGGAAGTGGCCTTAAAGATAATTTAGTTCTAACCCGCTTGCCATGGGCAGGGACACCCTTCACTTGACCTGGTTGCTCAGAGCCCCATCCAAGCTGGCCTTAAGCACTTCCAGAGACGGGCCATTTAGAACTTCTATGGGTATCTTGTTCCAGTGCTTCACCAGCCTCACAGTAAAGAACTTTTTTCTAACATCTGATCTAAACCTAGTCTCAGTCTGAAACCATTACCCTTTGTCATGTCACTACATGCTCTTATAAAAAGTCCTCTCCGTCTTTCTTTGCAGACTCCCTTCAGATACTGGAAGGCTGCAATTAGGTCATTTCAAAGCCTTCTTGTTTCCAGGCTGAACAATCCCAATTCTCTTAACCTTTCCTCATAGGAGAGATGCTCTATCTCTCTAATTGACTTGGTGCCCATCTGGACTCTCTCCAACAGGTCCACGTCCTTCCTATGCAGCATGTCCCAGAGCTGGGTGCAGCACTGCAGGTGGGGTCTCACTAGAGCAGAGTAGAGGGACAGAATCCCTTCCCTCACCCTGCTGCCCATGCTGCTTTTTATGCAGTCAGAATATATTTGGCTTTCTGGGCTGTGAGTGCACAGTCGGGTCACGTCCAGCCTCTCACCCACCAGCACCCCCAAGTCCTTCTTGCTCTCAATCTGTTCATCCAACAGCCTGTATTGATACCAGGGGTATTGTGGAGGACTGTGTCAAAGACTTTGTAAGAGTCCAGATAAATGGAATCTGCATCACTTGCCCACTGATATAGTCACCCCATCGTACAAGGCCATTAACTTGGTCAGGCAGGAGTTGCCCTAAGTGGAGCCGTGCTGGCTGTCCCAAATCTCTTCCCTGTCGTCCCTGTGCCTTAGCACAGCTTCTAGGAGGATCTGTCCCATTACCTTCCCAGGCACAGCAGTGAGGCTGACAGGTCAGTTGTTCTCAGGGTGCAGTGGTTATGATGGAAGCGGCATAGGCAGGAAACATTCCTCAGGCTGGATCTTACTCATTGTCTCACTTTAGCATTCTCATTCCTCACAGACTCCTAGCGTAGTGATGTGCCTTCTGGGTTGTAGTAAGATGGTTGTCAGTCTCATCTACCAAGTAAAAAGTGATAGGATGAGAGGAAGCAACCTTAAGTTGTGCCAGGGGATGTTTAGATGGGATATTAGGAAAAATTTGTTCACCAGAAGAGTTGTCAAACATTGGAACAAGCTGCCTGGTGAAGTGGTTAGGTCACCATCTCTGGAGGTATTTAATAGACTTGTAGATGTCTAGGGACATGGTTTAGTGGTGAACTTGGCAGTTTTAGGTTAACAATGATCTTAGAGGTCTTTTCCAACATAAATGAGTCTTTGATTCACATATCACACTTGCAACCTCTGCAAGTGATTCCAGTAACCCAGGCAAAACATAAATGCTCAGTGACTAATTTTGGTTTTCTGTTCCATCAGTGTCCATGGGCTAGAAGTGCTCATTTAATTCTAAATGTTCTTCACAGGTGCTGCACAAGCCAACAACCCAAAGTGGTATATAGGTTGTGATCTATCTTGCTTCGTTGTCTGGCCTTATAATGATTTCTGACAGGCTAAGGAAGAGCTCACCTGCAACTACAACAAGTGGGCAGAGCATGAGATAAAGGCTGTGGATAAAGATTTGAGGGAAGGGAGAATGGCCCGACATGAGATGTTGCAAGGAAGCAAAGCTGTCCTCTTGAAAGATATACTTTTGCTAAAAAGTGTGATCTTGAATTCAACATTTAATGAGATTTTCAGCATGTGTCAGAGCCCTCATTACAGTCTTTGTTCAGGCAGATAGGGGCCCAAACCCCTCCAGACCTCAGGGTAGCTTGGCAAGCTTGCTACTTCCCCAGTCCAGGGCGGCTACTTAGGCAGTTATGACATCTACAGGGGACTGTCCTGGGGTAATCACCTCAACAGTAAAAGACAGGGCAATGAAAAATTTGATATGAAACCAAGTCTGAGGAAACACGCAAATATCAGAAGGAAATCAAGTATTCCAGGACTTTTCCTTGATGTGAGGCTTTTGTTTGTTTGTTTGGTTTTGGGTTTTTTTTTGTTTGGTTGGTTTTGGTCTTGTTTGTTTGTTTGGGTTTTTTAAATGATTTTTTTGGTTCTTCTATTTGTAGGGCAGGATGGCCCCTTTATATTCTTTTTTACAGCTACCTCTAAGCATCAGAAAACTACTTTTTAATATTAGTTTTTGTGTATGTGTGAAACCTTCCCGCAGAGTATACCTTGAAGAAGACATCCTGCGCATTCAATTTCAGTAAAATTTGAAGATTCCAAGCCTAGTGTTCTGCAGCTTTGGCTTCTCCATAGATTGTACTGAACTTCCCCAGGTTTTCTGACTGCACTTTTAGAAGGTGTTTTGGCCTCAGAAAAAGGGATTAGTAAAAATACTGTCCCTTGTTTTTCAACTTTCCAGTGGGGCAGAGGATCTTGCAATACCATTTGCAAGGTAATTTTGAAAGTCATCACTTGTCCCTTTGACACACCTTTGTTTGTGTTTCATACTAGCATTTTTACACTCAGAAACAATAAAGGATGTTACTCTTTAGGAAAACTCAGCATTTTTGATCTCTCCAAATATGAAACTGCTACTTGGTCACAAATTGTCACATTATTGCTCTGAATTTGGTTTAATGCAATTCGGTCTAGCTAACAGATCATTCAGAAAGGTTATCAGGTCTTTGATATTCTGGGGTCAGTGTGAGGTCTATTTCATCATTTATATCCAGAGGAAACCAACATATAGAATCTGAGCTACAGCTGTGAGATATCATGAGGATCAATCCCACTCCTACAAATCCTATCTGGATATCAACTTCTGGTGATTCAAAGAAAAAAAAATGATCTTTTTCATTCTTACAGAAAATCAGTTCATATGTCCCCCAGTATTTCCCTGTTCCCAAGTTTTTGTTTAATACAGGTCTCACCTGTGTTTTTAAATGTAGAGAGGTATGTTGCCTTGATGCTGTTTTCTTTAAAATGTAGAATCTGTAATTATAATCCTGTAAACTTATAGATATGCTTATAATTAAGTTTTATATAAGTTGATTTTGGTTTATAGGGTTTTTATGGCTAGGAATTTTAAGTCTATATGTCTGCATGCTCTCTTATGTTATATACAAATGATAGCAGTTGTCATTTTATTTATAATAAGATTTTCAGTCTATTCAGTTTGTTGAGTTAGTAGAGTTTTCAGCCTGAATATTTATTGTACTTCAGAAAGACTTTACCAATGGTTGCAAGCATGTGCCTTGGTTCAAAATTATCCAGTACCAGAAAACGAGCTGTGGTGTAGAAAATGATAGTTGAATTTAAAGCCTGAGATATCGTCAGGAATCTCCTGCATATTTAAGATAGAATTCTATGTATAGAACAATGGGAGAGATCCCAGCTCTGCAAAAGTTACTGCTAGTGCTTTCAGTGAATCCAGGATTTCACATCATGTCTTCCCTGAGGATAAACAGACTCACCTGGTCTTAAAATCAAAGAATCTATTCTTATTCTTCAAATTAGCAGGAGTGGGAGAGCACATATTCTCATTGTCTGAGGGCATAGCAAAGTACAAATAATATGAATTGTAGCTGTACCTCTTAAAAATTTATAAAATTTTAAAATATAAATAGGAACCAACATATCTTTTTATGTTTTTCAACCAACTAGAAAGAAGGCATGGATATTTGGTACCTGAAAAAAAGAAACCTTTAAATCAAAAATCTGTTTCTATATTAGCTTCTTGGAAATAGCCTGCTAGCACTCATACAGGACTAAGAGGACCTTAGGCCAAAACAAATGAGAGAGAACTGTTTGCAGTGTGTTGGTGATGTAAATAAATGTAAAAGATCCCTGTGTAGAATCTGTCAGCTTGCAATTTTGTGACAAACCACAGGATTATTTTGGTTCAGGAACCTGCATTATGATATAGAAACTACTTTCCGACCTAAAATTAATATATTTTCAGCTAGGAATCAACATTTTATATTTGGGCACAATATACTGTCACACTGTGTGATGTTGCTAATGATGTGCTATGCAAAGCTGATGAGATACTGGCTACTTGCAAAAAATGTAAAGTGACATTCTATGCACTTACCTTCAGCAGGAAAAGTCCTTGTAACATATGTCATGTAGTAACAATGATACAGCCAACTGACACCAATTAAAAAGTCACAAATGGTTGCTTTTCTCTAATGTTCAAAGCGCTCAAGGAATTTAGATGTGTACATTAAGGATCAGATGCTTGGTTGCATATTCTACAAACTATGTTTTAAACAAATCAGCATACAGATGGCTGTGACAATAACTACCAGAAAAAGTGAAGGGTGAACTGTCACAAAGTTTGACAGGCCATTGCATATCGAGAGTCTTTCCCTATTGCTCTTTGAATAGTCAGTCCCACAGTATTTCTACACTCTGTCTTGCAGGCAGATGGAGGGTGGGTAGGTATTCTGATTAAGGCGAGGGACTGGAGATACATGAAAACTGCAATAAATATTTTTATCCTTCTATAAGAACTTCTAGTTTGACCTTGGATAAACATTTAGTCAATCTGACTTGGTTATCTGCATCTGAAAATCTTAGATACTACAACCTTCCAATCTAAAATTTTCTGCATGTTAGCAAGACACCAAGGTACCATGACAATTGAATTACTACCATAGGCTCAATTTAATCTTTTTTAGCTAATTTTGCAGACTTTTTAAAATGGTTTTTGAAGAAGCCTCAGTTGCTAGAAATCTGTACAGCAAATTAGAGAATCCTGAATTAGTGACACAGAACAGGAAACAGACATTTGGAGACAAAAGGATTGATCAGTTCCCTGGAGAAGAAAAGAGGTATGGAATAAACATCTGCGCTTATCCAGAAATACTGACAAAAAGGGAAAAATGGCAGAAAAAAAGCGCATGTGATAAAATATAAAGAAAAAAGAAGAAGGAATAGATATATATTAAAAGTGCCAAGGTCACTTTTTGGAAGGCTAGAGAAATTCACTGGGGATAATTAATGATGGAACTCCCCTCTGCACCCAGGTAATCAGCTAGGACTGCATCTATGGATAGAGTTATTTGTAAAATTAATGGAGAGAAACACTATTCTCAACAGTTATGACACTAAGAAATTTTAATTCTCAAGGTATATGTTGGAGAACAAATGCAACTAATAGCCAAAGGAACTCTGTATTCCTAGATGTGTTTAGCTGACATGTTTCTTAATCAACTATCCCCCAGAAGTACTTTTGGTGAAAGTAACTTTAAGTAATTAACATGGAGTTAATTAAAAAGCAAATTCAATTTAAATTAAAGGGAAAATATACAAAAGTAGGACAGTCAGTAAGGTTTGGGATTTCAGAAGGATCTGTTTTGATATGGGAATTAAGTAGTAAAGTAAGTTTTGTTAAAAAGCCTTGAATATGGTCAACCTGAGCTTAAGAACTTGAGGTCTGAAGCTTTTCTAAGCCAAAAGTGTTAAACTTGACAGTAAGATGTGTCATGGATAAAGAGAACAGACTTTCCGAAGAGTGGATTAATATGTGCATAACCCTCTCAGAACATGTATAAGCAGAGGCATATACATAATGGGAACAAAGTATGACAACAAAGAAGGTAATGTTTTAAAGTCAAGCTGGGATGGAGTTTGCTCAGAGATGTAAAGTGCCTGAAGTGTCTTAAAACCAGGGTGGCTTTCATCCCACTGCTTCAACTAGAAGACTATTCAAGATTTCCTGTGACCAAGCAATTCAAAGCTTCCTTTTTTTTCCCCCCCACCAACTTGAAGACATTCAGGACCAATTTCACACTACTATTACTTGGAACAATATTTGTTTTTGGTTTAACTCTCTCTTCCTCCTTTCTGACATTCTCAGGAAAAGCAGGTCACACCAACTGTTTTTCTTCTGCTTTTTTTTCCTTTAGTATACTTGTAGTTTCACTGAATCCTTGAATGATGGCAACAGGAACTGTAGCCATTACCAAGGTGTGCTATTATGAATCATTCCCTGTTGCTGGCTCTGACCCCTCACTTTGTAAATTTGCCTTTTCTTGTGTCCAAAACAGTGTTGATCTCATGGTCACCGACTAATACTCCTCCTACCAGCCCT
Source organism: Cnemophilus loriae (assembly GCA_013397755.1). NCBI lineage: Eukaryota > Metazoa > Chordata > Aves > Passeriformes > Corvidae > Cnemophilus > Cnemophilus loriae. Next base: position 2,998,020 of record VZTF01004030.1, read on the forward strand.
TCCTGAGCTGTGTTCCTCGGATGATTTCCCTAAATAAATATGCCTATCAATAAACCATTAGTAATACTAGGATGAAAGAAAAACTAGTTCAGATGAAATATTATGTTGATTATTCCCAGCTGAGGAACTGAAAATAAGTTTTCAGTTGCTACATTTTTCTGGAAACTGGAGTGACATTCCTAACTCACTGCTCTACCAAGCAGTAAGACTGGTGTCCTTCTTAACATACTTGCAGTAAAAAAAAATCCTGAATAGTTTTCAGATAGAGCTAATAACTACAAAAGGCATTATATGATGTGTTGTCTGTAATTTGAGTAGAAGACTCAAAACGTCTTCTCCAGTTTTATGTTTGTAGTTGATTCTTGTTTTCTTTACACTATTAGATTTCTCTCCATCTTCCTTAAATAAAGCACTTTTATTTCTCCTTTGGTCTTTGATTTACTTTGAAAAAATACAGAAAAGCTGTCTGTCGACCTTTCTGCATGTTTTTGTTTGGTTAGTTGGTTTGTTTTGTTTTTCTAACAGAGAAAGGCCAATCCTACTGTTGATGCTTCGTCTCTGTTCATCTCCTTGAATTTATGATTCAGTTTTAAGCAGCAGTTTTGAAGAGACAATGGCATTTCCAGATTTGAACCCTGATAAAAAGCATGACACAGAGGGAGAAGGAATAAAATGCCTGGAAAATTAAGACTTATGGCAATGTAATGACCCAAGAAGAAAGCACTTCCACTATAGAGAATTCCCTACAGTAATTTTGGAAATCTCATTACAGACAGATCTTCTGTTACTTCAAGGATAGTTTCAAATACAATTTCCCTGCATTTCTATGTAATGATAAGAAGCTCTATCTGCTGCTTAAGGTCCAACTCTTGAACATCTGTAATGCAGGACATTGTGTAGAAAAAATAAAGAGCGTAGTATGCCAATTAAATCTGAATCAGAAGACTGGATTACCACAGTTTTGTTTGATCATAGCCTTGTTTAGTGTTTTGCAGGGTAATAAATAGCAGAGAAAGATGTAATACTCCTGTTTCTTCAAGTTCAAGTGTTACAGTTTCACTTGGAAAGCCAATATTAGCTATTTCATGTTCTTAGGGAGGAAGAAAAAGAATAAGGAAGACCCTTGTTCAAAATGGCTCAACAGCTGGCCTTTCCTTTTGAATGAAAATGAAGGGGAAAAAGGAATCAAAACAAGACATTATAATCATACTCTCCGCTATATGATCCATTCCTCAAATCTTGCTTCCTTTAGCAGCTGAAACTAGATGCCATGCCTTATTTTTAACTTTTTAGAGATGCCTGGTGTTACTAGTTTGATGACAGAAAAGCAGAGGACAAGCATCCTTCTTGAAGCAAAATAGTTAAGGAAAATAAAATGGCTGGTGACTTACTGGTTTAAGCAATTTAAAATTGTCCTCACAGATGCTAAAAAAATTATAGAGTAATCTTTCTGAAGCTGCTGCTGGGCACACACTGCATCAGTAATTAAAAAAAAAAAGGCCAAACCCTATATAAAGGTTACCAATACGTATTTAATAGTATCTCTATTGTTTTCTCATTAATCTGTTTTTTTCTCCCAAAAGTATATATTAATTTATCTATAAAATATTGTTGCTCTTTTGAAAAGATTTCTGCTGACTGGTCTGTTATTTCACAGGATTAATTCTGGATGAAGTGAAAGCTACCACTCTCTGATTGTTTCTCTTGGGTGCGTATGTCACCTTTCCTTTAAGTTAATAATTTCATAACCGGTGATATGGCTGATTTGCTCATGAAAATAAAGGTACTCTGATCCTATATGTTATTTATCATTTGCTTTCACAAAGAGAGCACATTTTGATGTACAAATCCATTCTCAAACAAATCTGATTCCTTGCTAATCCATAGAATATTTTGATCTTTACTGGGTAATGAAGTCTTCATTTTTATGTGTAAAAAAAATCTCATGTATAATACAAACAACATTATCTCTAAAACTGTGATACATCATCATACATGCAAAACCAAAGCCTTGGGTAAGACAGACTGGCAAGTTAGATGAACCACTTCAATTTTCCATCAATCAAATTATAGTTTATTGTTCAGCTGAACTACCTCAGGCAACACAAATCTAAAAACTGTCATTTTGGAAACATTACATTTTTTTTCTGTCACATTATAACCCAAGCCACAGCCATAAAAAAGAATGTCATACCATTACTGACTGTAATATTCCTTAATTTAAGAACAGCTAATTCGTCTGCAATATATACAGTGTTCCTAGGATTTGGAGCTTATAGCAGTGTTCAGTTACAGTAATCTTATCAAATCCCATTAGTACATGTATTATTTTTTAAATAATGGAGATTTTTACAAATTCAATTAAGAACAGAATGGTTGTTTATAACAGCATTTTAATGCCTACATTAGAAATAAGGTTTACATTTCAGAATCATCTAATATTTCAATTATTTGGTTACTATGAACACTAAATTGTAGGGAATTTAATTAAAAATTAGGCTTCTATGGCATACACTTGATGAAATAATGTGGTGTCCTTTTTCTATTTCTTTACAGCAATGAGTGTCATCACTCTAAGGCTCAGAAGCTAAAAATTAATCCAATAAATGTTACAGGTCTGTTCGTGTTCTGTCATCCAAAATGCACCTATATCCTTTTTGCTATTAGGCTATGGAAGTCCCCTAACATTGAAAATCAGGAAAGTAATGCTTGTACATTTTAAATGTTCTATTTGCCACTTACCCTAAATTTCTAAATGATAACTTTATGGTGTTCCTTTATTTATCCACATTGAAGTGCATATACAAATTAATGGAAGAGTAAAGGGTGAGAATTACAATGAGAGGTTATATGTCTTCCCTGTTTAAAATATACAGCATTAAGAGTGTGAAAAGAAAGAGAATTGCTAATAAAAGTATTCTTCCCTCACCATCTATATGCTTAAAAATATAATCATGTTACCCTAGGAAATCATAAACTTAATTAGGATACCACTCTTTAAATAATATGTGATGAAATTTAAAGATAACTGAAATGTTGTGAGAACATATACTTCACTGCAAAGATATATATCATGAGGACACCTGTCCCCCCCTTAATTGACTACCTGCTAAAAGAAAAACCTGCTAAAAGAGCAGATTTACTGTGTAGTGAGGCAATGAATTTAAGAGGTCTCTGCTGAATAAAAAACTAGTTCCATTGGTTGAGCCGGGCCATGTTCTTGAGCAAGTTCAGACGTATTAACTGAGCTTTTATGTGTTTTTATGCACCATTTATTTTTGAAAAATCAGGAATTTTCATTGCAACAATTACTTATGCACCAAAGTAATAAAATTCTGGTTGTTGACATTCACCAAATCTACGCTAAGCATATTCCAGCAAGGATTATTGTAGACACTTTGCATGTACATGCAAAAAGGTGAGAGAAATCAGTGCAAGACTACTAAGTGTAATTGTGGTGTTTGCATTTCCTTTTGGTTTTGTTTTTCTTTTAATCAAATTGGGTTATTCCATGTAAGATACAATTTTTCCTAAGGAATGTATTTCTGTTTTTGTGATTTTTATAATTGCTGGTTATATTCATGGATCCAATTACTTTTCCATCAGTCTAGTACACAGCCAAAGGTATGAGTGAGAGCATATAAAGTAAGACAAGAATCAGATCCTTACAGAGCTTTTTTTAGAGGATCACACTAAGGCTCATGAGTGCACCAGAATTTTTTGGGAACCAGAAATATCAGTCCCAAATTTTCAGAGCATATTAGAATTTTAGCCACCTCATTCCCTATTCGTTGAGAAGTGTCACACTAGTGAGTATCTTAAGAAACAGTTACAGAAGGTAGGCATCAAATATTTTCTAACAAACAAACCTATAACTTCTAGTTTTATATTTGTTCTGTAAGAACAATTTTTCTATTTTATACTATTTTGTTTCTCCTCCTGAAAAAAAAAATTTTTCTTTGAGCTGAAAGAGGTCATCTAAGCACTTTTCTGTCTTAGATGTGTTTTCCAGATCTAAAGGAACCCTGAGAACATGCAATCTTTATTCACAAGGTATGTAAAACAGAAGCATGAAGAGAGTGTCACAAAACTAGTTACAACAAAAAAATACGACTGACCCATCTAAAACTCAGTTAAGATGGGTTAAAGTTGCTTCCTCTTGAATAAAAACACAGTTTTTGTGACTCATTCCACTGACTCATGAGTATATGTATATTTTCACTATGTCTATAAAAATTCTTGTTTTATCCTGTTTTACAGGAAGCTGGACTTTCTTACTGTGTTACTAGCTGCTGGCAGTGGAAGCACCCAAACCTTTGGCATATTCAGCCTTGCAATAAAATCCAGGGTGTTTCCTAGATACTGTATAATTAACTTCAAATGCTATGTTACAATTATGTTAGGGTGTGACTTAGACAAAATAAAGCACTTCTAAAGTGAAGACTGATGTGCAATTCTAAATTCACCCTTTTTGTTGTCCATAGGTACTATAAATATTTTAGAATACAATAGATAGCACCAGAGCAAAACAATTTATGTCCCTTAAATTCTGGATTTTAATTTTACAATATGAGATAGAGTATTCTTGGTGGTTTCTTCTTTTTTTCTTTAATTTTATTTTTAGCTCATTTAAACTCTTGCTGTTTAAGCTATGAGTAAAGCCTAGCAAATCATAGCCACATTTTGCCTAGTTGCATTTAAGATTATATATTAGGATTTGTTCAATCTTAGTAATTGTGTTGGTTTTGCATGGCCTGGTTTTTTGGTAGCAGAGGGGCCACAGAGGTGGCTTCTGTGAGAAGCTGCTGGAAGTTTTCACTATGTCTGGCAGAGCCAATCTGTGATGGCTCTGAAGATGGACATGCTGCTGGCCAAAGCTGGGCCAATGAGAGAGGCTGGTAATGCCTCTGTGATAACATATTTAAGAAGAAAACAGAGGTGGTGGGGCACTTTGCATTCCAGCTAGAGAAGAGAAGGAGGTGAGAACACACGAGGGAAACAACATGGAGACACCAAGGTCAGTGGAGAAAAAGGGGAAGGGGGTGCTCCAGGTGCCAGAGCCGAGATTGCTCTGCAGGCCGTGGTGATGACCATGGTGAAGCAGCTGTGCCCCTGCAGCCCGTGGGTCCACCATGGATGCAGAGATCCACCTGCNGCTGTCTCCTACGGGAGGGACCCCACAGTCTCACAGGGGAAGGACTCCTGGAGCAGTGGAAGAAAATCTCCGTGATTAATTGACCCAAAAACCCCTATGTCCTGTCTCACTGCACTGTTGGTGGGAAGGAGGGAGGAGTTGGGGGAAGAAAAGGTGTTTAAGGGGCTTATTTTACTTCTCATTATGCTCCTCTGACTTTGTTAGTAATAAACTTACTTTGTACCTCTAAGCTGAGCCTGTTTTGCCCTTGGAGTGTTTTCTCCCAGTTCTTGACTCATGAAACCTTTGTTTAAATTTCTCTCTCCTATGACCAGCTATAGCAAGGGATGGTGAGTGACCATCTTTCATGGGTGCCTGGCATTTGGCTGGCATCAAACCATGACAGTAATTGGGTATAAAACTTGATGAAATTAACATGGAAGCTCTCTAGTAGGCAGAATCTGACATTATAAGTGTTTGCACATACCTGCTTGAGATCCTTTATAAATGCTATCAGCCAGTACATTTACATAGATATACTCCCTTCTAGCTTTCAAGTACAGTTTCCAAAGTAATTTTTCTTGTTTCAGTCATGCCAGGGAAGCAACCTCTAAAATGTGCCATGAGCTTTACCGTGCTTTTCTTTAGGAAGTGTGTTCAATCAACCTATTTTTTTTCTCTTCCAACAAGTTGTAACTCAGCTGCTTCCAGGTAAGTTTATTTTTGCCCGTAAGTTTGTATGGCTGTCAGGATGTGATCCAAAGTGCACAGGTTTCAGTGCCTTCTCAGCCCTGAGACCTTCACCATTGCCCTCACTCCTGAGTACTCCGTTCTCAGGAGAAGAGAGACAGACACTGGTGTCTCTCTACCCTGTAGCCATGTTTGAAGGGGCAGCAGCAGGGCTCAGTTATCGACTTCCATTCACTCATCCAGACCATATTGTACCCAGCAGAGCTCCCTCCAGGTTGAAAGGCTTTGTTCTAAAACAATGGCCCTTTGTCATCAATTGACACACTACACTTAGAAATTATTAGTGCTCTAGAAGGCCGACTGCAGAGGACATAGCTGAGATGTGACTCTACTTTTCTCTTATTCCTTTGTCAACCACCTTATATTAGGGAAAGTAGAAGCATTAGGAAACGTGGATATACCTATTGAAATGGGCAAAAAATATAGTTCAGTCATTTTCACAATAAAGAGTGTTTAGTAGTTGCGGTCCAGAAAAAAAAGTGAACTCAAATGAAAATGTGGATGCATCTTTAATAAGAACTTGTGGATGGGTTTCATTTATGATCCTATTATAATAACATGATCTCAGACTCTCCCTTCAATTTATACATAGTGGAAAAAAAAAATCAATAAGTAGGAATTTATTCATTTTTTCATTAAGCCAATGTGTTGGTAGAGAGATATGGCAGATCCCCAGGTATTCAAATGCTGCCTATAGCTTGCCCTTCTCTGAGATCCTTTTTCACCTTTGTCACATTTTAAAATGCTTTCAAAGGTGACGATCAAATGAGGAGACAGAAAGGTTTTTAACAAGGCAGTCATTTTAAACTATCAAAGTTCTTTTCATTCTCTACAGATACATATTGAGTAAGACTGGATTTGTAAATTCAGGCCATGGCATTAAACACAAAAAAAAAAAAGAAAAAAGAAAAGAAAATAATTGCTTCTGACATTATTATTATTTTGTACTGATCGGATCATTGGACAATATTCTAAAAAAATTTTACTAGTTTGAGTCCAAACAGAACTTTTAGGGGACGTAAGACTTACAACATTACAGACACAAGTTAATCAAAGCGACACTTTCTCTTAGGTTGGTGAGCAGAGGAGACATATAGGGAAAGGGAAAGAGGAAGAGTTTCTTTAAAAGGGAAAGAGGAAGAGTTTCTTTAAACAAGTGCATGCAAAGAACTAGAAAGTACTTTGATACTACTTTTTCCCAGAATAAAAATGTGCTCTCTTTTATGGAGGATGAAGCTGTAACTCAGTATCTCTGTGCTTCTGAGCATGTTAATCCTATAGAAATGATGAGTATGGAGCAGTACCAACGATGAAATCTTACAACTCTTTCATTTATTAAGACATGGAATACTATTTTTTTACATGTGACATGAAAGATAAAATGCTATGAAATACCAAAGAATATAAAAACTAGAAGCCAGAAAATGAGTGGTAGACTTTGAAAATACGTCTTATAGTGGGAAAATGACTCAAATGTTCTAGTTTTTATGAGGGTGCTTGCTCCCCTTCTGACCTTTTTTCCAGATTTTTATTTGGAACTAGAAGGATATATTTCCCCTTTTGGAAATCTCTTTAAGAAGGCCTGTGGGCAACATGTGTTGGATCAAATGTTTCAGAACTTTAAGGTCTTTCAAAGACTTTTTTTTTTTTTTTTGATATTGCAGTTCTTTTCATTACAATTCATTTTGATGATGGTTGGGTGAACTGTTTGGGAAAAAATGTGAACCTGCTCAAAGATCATTGGTTAAAAAATCTGAACCAAACTGAAGCACATATTTTTAATGGTATTTCTCTGTTTCTGTTTTAGAAGCTTAGAAGCACAAGTGGTGTGTGATTTTTTGTGTGTGTACGTGTGTCTTTGTATGCTTTTGTGCCATGCACATGAAGATAATGTTTGACTATGATATAATTAGACTGAAGCTGACGCACACTTCTATGCCATGGTCCCTAGGCAGAATGTGACTATCCCAAAGACACAGAAGCTCTTTCTGGATATGAAATGACTTTTTGTCTTCTTAGTTTATTCATAATTTTATACTATTCTTGCCCCCACTGCAGTATTTTATATATATATATATATATATATATATATAGCAAGTGGAAAGTAAAAAGTATCAATTATGTAAATATATATTGTATATGCTTCATAATTTCTGAGATTTTGAAATCTATTTCCCTAATAGTTACACTTATGACAGACTTCTCACTTAGAACTTTAATGTCTCTATCTTTCTCTTTTTTATCTATATATGCATATAATGTGGTATCATATAATGTGGTATCAGATTCACTGGCGAAGATCTATATTCATTAAACATGACAGAGTCAAACTTCATACCAACAAGACCATTGTTATATATACAGCTACTGAGGCAATCAACAGACTTAAACAGCTGAGATAGAACAGTAATGTTAAAAAAAGTCAAACAAATAAATCATTGTTATAAGAGTAATCAGCAATTCTTCATATTTCATGGTGATAAGGAAAGAAGTAAGCAGTGTATTTGCATGCAAAAAGATTTAATTTAAATAATGGGGAAAAAACTTTCTTATTAGAAGAATAGTATTTGAACAGGTTACTCTGTGAGGTTGAGGAAGCCCCTGTAATAGCTATTTTTTAAGAACATTAGATAAATGTCTGCCAGTAACACTCTGTGTAACTGATCCCATACAGAGCAGGGGGGTCGATTAGATGACCTCTTAAGGTCCTTTCCAACACAATATCTCCGTGAAGTTCTGATTGAAAAAAGCCCAACACAAATATTTATAAGACTATTTTTTTTGTTCACATAGTTGGTTACTTTATGATTCTATGAAAGAGCAGTGAACTGGAAGGAACTGACAGCAAATGTTTTAATTTGGCAGTTTAGGGGAAAAAAGATCTTTGCACTTATTTTGATGTCTGTTACTGGCAAAAAAACACAAATGAAAAGCTGCCAAAATGTCTTTGAGACAAATTCAGTAATTCTCTTTCAATATGAGACATATGATTAGGTCTACAGCCAATCTCTGAACTCTTTACTTGTATCTTTCAAACTACCACTTTGAAAATCTATTTTGATATATGTATACACAGAGACAGGCAGGCAGATATGCACACCCACTTTCTTTAAGCAGTCACGCTGAGAAAAATATGACTAAAATTTTATTATGCTGGTGCATAAAAATGCAAAGTTACAGATTGCATCGTTAAAGAAAGCCAGGATAAAGACAATGGTCATATCTATTTATTAGGTATATTAAATTACTTCCAGTTGATAGTTAAAACTGTACTCATGCAGAGTTATCTGACTGCCATTACTGGAAGTGCCATTACATGACACGTACCTCTGAAGTCAGGAACTGCACATCAAGTGGTCACAGAAAAAAGTTGAAAAATACTAGCCTCTGTTTTGGCTTTTCGTCAGAAACAGGGTAGACAAAGGCTTGGCAACTCCAGCTACAGGGTGACTTCAACCACTGTACTTCCAGTGCTGGTGTGGGTGTTGGAGAGAACAGTCAATCTCATAGGCATCTTGCACTCTTCAAAATGGAGAGACTGGGGCTCTTCATCACCTTACACACAGCAGATGGAAGAAAAGCTTCTATTCAATCCACATTCATAATAGCCGGGAAAATATAACCGTAACTGCTGGCTGCGATTCTCTGCAGCAGTCAGAGAGATGGACTTCCATCTCACTCGCGTAAAGTCAAGGACATTCAAACACCGGTAAGATAAGACTTGAGTGCCACATTGGGTAATACCCAGATGTACTGAAATTCCAAGCGTAAAACCAATGCCAAAAATACCCCAACCTTTTAGTTCTCTTTTCCAAGTAAATAAATCCAGCTTTGCTTAGAGAAGAGGTTTTGAAAAATTGCGGCTCTTTCAAGACTCTGTTATTAAGAAATATGATGTCACAGACGGTAGCTGGAAAACAGGTATTTACAGCTACTTTTTTTTTCCTAAGGCTTAAAGTTGTCAGGAAATTATCCAAGTTACTTAAAGTATTACAATAATGCCTTAATCACTTGCACTCCTTTTCTTCCTAGCATCATCATCAGCAAAACCAAAAGCAGGCATAACTCAACTTTCTCCTGAGAATCTCACAAAACTGTTTCAACATACTTACTTTATCTATATATTCCAATCATATTTTATTGCTTCTTCAGCTTCTCCTTTTAACATCCTTCACCTAACTTGTTTTCAAAGTTGTAAGTTTATGCATTTAATTTGCCTTTGACTATCTTCCAGTTTTGATTAATACCTTCGCATTCAAAAGTCTTTGGACAGTTATTTAGGCCAGCAGTTGCTTTAAACTCCTGAATTTCAAGTATAAGCTTATTTGGCATCATAATGTATTAGCACTTAAGAAATGCAATGAAATAAGAAGTAACCTTATTATCTGGACTACTAATAAGTTTTAGGTCATCTGTTAAACCTTTCTTATTTTACAAAAGTGAGTAAAATTGTATTTAAAATATAGCAGTACCAAGCATGTTCTTATGAGTCAGGATGCTAACTGATACGGTTCGGTAAGGCTGTAAACAACTGTTATGCTGCACACAAGAAGCTTTGAAATCTCTTCAAAATCACTTTCTTCTGCAATCCATGCCAGGAACAATAAGAATTAAGTGTGCTGAAACTTAATATTTTGGAACTGCTCTGGCGTGGGCGTAAGGCAAAAGCAAGAGGTTTTTGACAAATTCAGCACAACTAGTTTGCATACAAATGAACAATTTGTTCTTGAAAATGTTCTTTCCATCTTGTTTTACTATTAAGCACAGTCAGAGACAACTGTTGGTATAAATTTTGATGATTATCATGAAACTTTGGCAGTGAAAACCAGTGAAAACTTACTGTGGGAGGATGTCAGCCCTTCCAACTTTCTGGTCAACATCCGGTAGCGACTGAAAAAAATAACCCCAAAAAATTAACTCCCACACTTTTACACACCATATGGCAAAGGACAGGATTTTTAGGATCTCACACTGCATAGTCTTACTCATATTACTGGTACTGAGCCATTTGTGGTAGAACTTGTAGACTCAAAATTTTAGGGAGCTCCACTAGGTAGAACAAAGAATAAATTTTAGGATGAGTCTTCAACATATGACTTTTCAGTGCTTCTAGCAATTTCAGATATTTTGGAATAACCTGACACAGGAAATGATTTTTTCTTCTAGCTGCAATTTCATCTCCACTTATACTAGATTTTTGCACTATGAGGTACTAACTTGATTTTGTTCAGTTATCGATATGCCATTGCATTACTGCTGAACTGGTCAAAGGATACAGTATAGCATTTATATCATCTTTCTTCTCTTATAGAGGTTTCAAGTCACCTTCAGGAGGAAAAATGACACCTGATCCAACAAAAAGCTGGTGGTACAAACATAGTAATAATCTTATACCAAATGCGTTCTTTGCATCACGTGGCTGTGGCATTTCCAGTCCTAGAGCAAGAGCTCTGAAGCAAGATTTACTGTATTGTCAAGCCACGGCCTGAGGGTTTTAAGCAGCTTGATTAGAAGATTCATACTGTCACATAGTAGGATCTGTTGAGTGCGATGAAAGGTTAGTATTTCACACAATGATTTGCAAACCTTCAGCTGAAATCCAGTAGGTTTTGGTTTTCTTTCCTTTTATTTTTCCCCTGGGGGAAGTGGATTGTGTGTATTTTTTCCTTCAAATTTCACTAGGTCATTCGCAATTGATACCACAGCAACTTCTGACCAACATGTGATACATCCTTTTCTAAGAAAACAACATACTAGCTCACACTAAATTTAACTTGTTCCTGGTATGTCTAGAGTAAGAGTACTAAAACTTTATCTTCAAGGTAAACTTCTAGTGGAATAGGAATTATAAATAGGGACAGATCTCTGAATGTTTCATAGAAAGAAAATTGAAACTAGAAGCTGTAGTCAGATATTTCACTCCTTTACAAATGGCGTAGTTCTGCTTCAAGATAAAAGTGGATCTCAGAAAATCATATTCAAGTAGGAAAAATAGCTTGATTTAGTCAGGTCCAGATAAAAGGAAGGTTGTTTCTAAATGAAAGCTGTCTTTCAGGACTCACTCTTGTCTAGCACTGAATGTTCCCCCAGTTCTCTTTGCTGTTAGATGCTACAGATTTCTACAGAAGTTACAGAGAGATGTTGCTAAAATCATTAACACATATTAAAAAAATCCAGGAGATTTTACCTCTATGGTATTTTTTGCTATTTTTTAAATTTATTTTTTTATTTTCTCCATTTTTC
>VZTF01004030.1:3010192-3087692 GCA_013397755.1 Cnemophilus loriae
TCCAAAAACTATTTTTTATGAGTAAAAATCTATCCCATTGGACATGGGAAGTGTGACTGCTATCAAGCGGCAGGGTATCAAATAATTTCCCTGTTATCTGTACTTGAACTTCTCTTTCCATTTGCTTTACCTACAAGGTAAGGTATGCTACATATTTTGGGAGACAAATTCTTGGAGAGGCAATATAAAAATTAATGCTTTTACTAAGTGCATTATTTAGAAATATTTGTTTGACTCAGCAGTTGTTAACAGTTTTTGACTTAGCAATTATTAACAATTTTACCAAGTATACTGTTAAGGCCATGTCACATTATGCATTCAAAAGCAGATCCCCACTCCAAAATGTTATTGGGTATTTTTTTCTGTAAGACAGAACCTTCATTTGAAAAAAAAAAAAATAGGGTTTTCCAACATGTTTTGAAGATCTACAGAATTAGGCATGGTTGTAAGTTGCAAATCTCAGGGCTGAGAGATATCACCAAATACCAACCTAATAACCTTCACAGATCAAGTCTTAAACTAAATAGTGGTGCAAATAAGAAGCCAGCACAGTCTTTAGAATAGTCACATGAAGCAGTCTGACTGTCTAATAAGCTGCCTGGCTGGCCAAGAATACCACTAGAAAAAAAAATTCACACTTCAAAGAACCAGGAGGGTGTCTTCAACAAGTCAGAAATTGGTTTTTGACCTTTCTGACTCATGTAAGCTTTCAGGATTCCCACCTGTGGTTTCTTTTCTAAATGATTTGATGATAAAAAGATAATATTTTTTCTTCTTTTGAATGGAAGAAACTCCTCCCTTTTTGTATTGGCTATAACACTGCTGAAGCCAGCTCTCTCTAGTATTGCCCTTTCAGGGGTGGAAATAAGAACTGTCTCTGCTACATTTCTCTGCATTGCATTTCCTACAATATTAACAACCTGGGTAATAGAGATCTTCACTGTAATTGCACATCAATATATGGTTACTGGAAAATGAGCACTACAACCACTTTAAGGTTTGGGGTTATTTTTTTGGTATTAGATAAGTTCAGCATGAGCGACGGTTTGTTTCTTAAAGAAATAAGACATGATGTTTAAAATGCAGCATTGACTGAAGTTGATATTTTCAAAAAGCAAGTTAAAGTTTGGAGACTGCCATTTTCCACAGCAGGGACAGAGGCCTGATTTTTCGAAAGTGTTGTCAGTCATGACCCTTTGAAATGGGCACTACCAATCTTAAAAAAATCCCAAGTATCTGGCCAGACTCAAAATCATGGATTTAGCTCATTTGGGGGTTTATTTTTGCTTTAATGCAAAATGCCAATAAAGCAAAACTCAGAAATCACCATCATTGTACTCTGTTTTTAATTATATGGAACATGCTAAGTGAGTCTTTAAAAAGTACTAAGGTATTCTAAGCAAAGCCTATGTGGTGCTCAGGTCAGAGGATCTGCATATGCTTAAGACTCTTAACACTTCACAAGACTAAACATCTGGAAGTGTCCTGCTGTAGAAATAGATTAAAACATAAATTGGAAAGAAAATGCAAGTAATAAGAAACACCAGAACTTAGACTCATTTGGAACAAAATGACTGAACAAAAGATTGGAATCCCTAACTGAGATAAAACTAGTGGGTGACTTGTTAAAACCCCCCACAGGATGCTAAGCATTTTTTTTTTCACAATCCTTCATTTTTATTGAGAACAAGATAACCTTCTCCCTCAATTTGTGATCTCTCTGCAAATAATCAAGAAGATTACAACTTCTTTCTGTTTTTAACTTTCATCCTGCTGAGAAACTCTGAAACACTTTCAGCGGGTCGTCCAGACAGTACTAGTCATTATGTATAAGAAGAAGCTCTCTTGAAGTAGTATGTATGAGAAATGGAAAACAATTTTGAGGGTAGGAGCTTAAAAATCATACAGAATATTGCTGAAAGTGCAATACAAAGTAGTAGTGAGAGAATTTGTGAAGCTGTGAAAACAGAGTGAAAAACTCAGTTGTTGATTCCAGGAAGAATTTTGTGCTTTTTTTTCTAAAATAGTTGAACTGCTTAACAATGTAAATAATGTTTTCCTGTACTGTAAAGCTCTATATTGTTTTTCCTAATTATTTCCTAAAAAATTTTCCCAATACTTTCCTAAAAGACTACTCTCTCCTACCTGTTGTATCTAAGTGGACCTGTGGGGAAAGTTTCTTTTGCTAGCACTCCCCACTACAGTTTCTGTGATGCAATAACACATATGTGGGTCTGCTCTTCTCCACTTTTCTCATTTTCCCCCCAGACTTAGATTTCTGACCAACAGCTTCAACATATCCTGCCCGTCTATCTTTTGGTATACTGGGCTTGTTAATTGTCAAGTAGAGTCTGAAAGGCATCAGTGGGATACCTGCTTATCCCCATGTTTTTACTGTGTCTTGAACATTCACCAGGATCATTCTGGCTGCAAGGATTTTCAGGGGGGAATTTACTGGCTTACTGGGCCACAAGTGCAAGGAAAATCTATTTCGAATTTGAAAAATGTAAGATGAAGAAGACACGTTTCATATCTGGATCTTTTTTAACCTCTATTTTACACCATTTTATTTATATTTTGTAAGTGCGTTAGAGGAAATTATGTTTGTTATCTAGGGAATTCATATGCAAGAACTTCAATTTTTTAAAAGAAAAATCAAATACTTCTCTGAACTGCAGGGATAAACTTCTATGATAACTATTAATAAGAAAATGCTTAGGTCAGGATGGAAAAACTTTAAATTGAATATGGCTTCAGAATATTTCAGATATTTAAAATGCCCTATTCAGTGTTTATAACTGTGGCATAATACAGCGAAAGTAACTTCAGTGTATTGTGAATAAGCCCAAATACAGCTCCCAGTGTAGTTCACAGAAAAACTCCCACTTACATTACTGAGAGCAGAAGCAGGGAGCCCTAAATTAGTAATAACTGATGTGTCATTAGATTTATCTCCTGCAGCCTAGGACCACTTCTACGTGCCATGATTCATTGCAGGTTCCAACGTAAATTATGAATCCAGGAGGAACCGGTAGTTTTACATTGCAAGTTGCAATGACTGGAATTTGTGTTCTGCTTCTTGTTCTTTCTTTTGACTATGGACATCAGGTTACAAGTAAAAATACTGTTTAATTTGCCATCTCCTTGCACTTGTTGTATCAGCATCCAGTATTGTTCCTCCATTGCACAGAAACTTTCTCCCACCTCTAACCTCTGCA
This sequence comes from Cnemophilus loriae, assembly GCA_013397755.1. NCBI lineage: Eukaryota > Metazoa > Chordata > Aves > Passeriformes > Corvidae > Cnemophilus > Cnemophilus loriae. The sequence goes on from VZTF01004030.1 coordinate 3,013,411, forward strand.
CTGTAATAACCTAAAACTCAAAAATTACATTCTCCTTTCCTCAGCCTTCCCCTGTGCTCAGTTGCTGAGTTTTGTTACCAAAGTGTTGAATTCAACCCTAGAGCTGGCCAAGTTCAGTGCAGAGTAAAGTGATTTCCATGTTGCTTGTTCTATGACTCACTGTGACAATAATGAAGCGTGGGTTGGTATGGTTTTCAGAGAGCTGACCTTGCATCAAAAATCTGTTCTCATTAAGCAAAATTCCCCATGAAATTCAAAGCACAATTAATGACCACAGAATTTTGCCAAAAGCATTAACCACTATTGAAATGAGACAGTGTTGATTATGCAAATAAACAACCACCCTGGAAAGCTTGTCTGTTGTCTGAAACAAAGCATTTCTAGGATTAGTTATGTTATGATACTGATCAGAACTGGAATCTTATTATGCTAGATCCTATATAAAGACAAATTACAGGATTGCAATGTGATTTGACATAAGATTCAATAAGTAACAAACCACAAAAAAAGGTCTCAGGTCTGAGAGAATTTTGTGCATATCCAGTTTATTCATTATCTAACAGTATTTATAGTCTTTACAATTTTGTCTCTAGTAATTGAAGGACAGCTTGAAACTTAAAATAGATAGCTCAGTTCTGGCAATTAAATTAAAAGCTTTTCCATGTGAAAGCTGTTGATACTGAAAGCATATTTATTTTATTAAGGAAAACATGGACTTTTTCTTAGATGCCAAAGTAGGGCACATTTCAGTGGATTACACTTTCTCACCAAAGTCTTTAGCAAAACTAGAAAATCTTGCACAAAACATTCAGTTGTTAGTTGTAAATTACTGCAATGTGCACAGAGATTACAGATTCAGTGTCTCAAAAGACATACCACTGAAGGAACCATAAAGCAGGAGAACAGAAGTTTCACCTTGGAAAGAAAGATTTAGCTCTTATCATTTATAAAAAGAAAGGCCAAAAGCCACTTCTGAGTCTCAATCGGTTTTCTCTTCTACTCTCTGGTTTGCATGTATACCTATTGGCTTATTTTAAAAGTCATTTTTGTCTTCTTTCTGTCTAGGAAACAAACAAAAAGACCCAAACTTGAAGTGGAAATTGTTTTACTGTCTATGTAAGAGAAGGAGTTAAATTTTCCAAGCTCAAAATGCTGTTTCATGCACAAAGTAATCTGAAAAAACTATTGAAGAAACTACCTTCCTGCAGATGCAGAAAACTTACAGTTCAGTCCCAAGTCCACACCAATGAAAGAGACAACCAAGCTGCCAGTAAGAAATACAGTATTTGAGTGATACTCATCACAACAGTAGGTTACACAAAAGGATCTTTGATGAGAAGAATAATGGTAAGAAATTATAGCTTCCTTTGAAATGCTATGGGCCAGCAGATCTGACCCGTACTATATATAGTGAGCTCTGTACTGTTGGAATCTTCAGTTCTGTAGCAACACAAGAAGCTAGACTGGAATACTGTAACAGGCCTTGAGCTTTCCTTCTGAAGCATCCACATGCTATGCCTGGAGTGACTGCCTGCCACCACTGTGTCCAGTGGTGGTGAACACACATTGGATACTACATTTTTTTAATGTATAGCACTCCAGTATTTTACTCAACAAGACTGTACGCATAAAAGGCCAGACAACAGATTGGAGTTTCTCCCAGGAAATATTAGCTTCACACCTTCCTATTTTTTCCAGATGTTTTAATCTTTTTGTCAGTGAAAGTGACAATTTTTTTGGAGCTTAAAGTATTTTTCACTCATCTCTCCTTTCTTTGGGTTCTATAGCCAGGGAGACAAAATTGGGGAATTTTTTATGGGCATAAAGAAATCCCCAAAGGAATTAATTTTTCAAAGGATTCACTTAGTGAATGGATTCACTTAGTGAATGGCTGTTGCAAATGCCAGTCTAACAAAAACATTGAAGTTTATTAATCTGTTATTCGTTATAAATTTGGAACTTAAATCTCTTGATTTTTTTTTTTTTTATGAAAGCTACTGAGATGTTGTTTTGTTTTTCCTTTCTCAGAAAAGGACACTTTTTTAGCTGTTTTAGGGTAAATTTTCAAGACAATTCATGAGAGGTACATATATTAACCCAAACAACAAAGTTTACATCACTTCATCAACATTATGGGCATAAGGAAGCAAGGTATGGAAACATACCTTGAAAGTTCTACCTTTCTCTTCTACCTTAAGCACCATTTTGGAAATGTAGCTCAGAATACTCTTTCAAAGGAAGGAAACACCATATTCCAAGTTTTCACCCATAATAAAAGAATATAGTTATATAGCTTCTCAAAAATAGCAAACAAATAATGATGCATGGTTGTCTTTGCTTGCCACAGGCTGCTGTTCTACAAGAGCAGAGTATCATCCTCCTCCCTTAGTGAACCCTGCCTTACAGACTATTTCCTGCATGAACAATTATCCCATTATAGTGTGAAAACAAAATTAAAGTAAATCCAAACCGTATTAGGGTTTTGTGTATTTTTATAGAAAACAAAGCTGAGACAACTTTCTCAGCTGAAATTGTGGCCAATACTTATACAGTATAATATTGTTTACAACAGGTTTAGCCATTGCATTGCGCTTGCTTTTCAATGGATTAGCTAAATGATCATCAATAGATTAAGTTTTTAAATTCAGTCCTTTAACTTGTTTGGAGAGGACTGGAACAAGTTCCAGTATTTTTCTCTATAATAATACCTCTTTAGCATAGACACCAACTATAAATTGTGAAAACACACACTATGGACTGTACCGTAGGTCTATGTTTATGGATGTGGTATGAAGGGGATGCTTAAAAAAGAAGAAACTGGAAGTATTTCCTGCATGCCTGATCATTTCCTGCATTGCCTAATTCAATGACACTTTTAAGTTCTCTCCAGAGGACTTTGTTGAAGTCCTGAGACAAATACTTGAAAATCTATGGATAGCAAAAGTGAGTCTTGGAGCATTTTTAGCACTTCTTGACTGAGCATTTTTTCACTGCTTCTGAAATAATATAGCACATGCCACAGATAACTTAAAGTTTTGAAAGTGCATGCATAAATTACTTTCAGTAACACTAAATTAAACAGGAGAATGATAAGGTAAATACTCCATTTTTGCCGTTATTAATTCTGAAAGAGATTCATCCAGAAAGAGAAGAAAGGAATTCTCAAGGAAATGGACCCTGTAGGACCACCTTTTCTTCAGCAAAAGGCAGTGAAGGAAAAGGTTCGATGTCCAGCTCTGGAGGAGAAGGGCCAACTTAGCTCTTGCACGTACTGCTGTAAAGCTGGAGACAGTCCAACCAAACCAAAGTGGAGAGCAGCTGATGGTAGGTGCACCAAGGCCAAAGTTTTTAACGGAAACATACATGCATACATGCGGCATCACCACAAATAAAACAGTATAATGCAGCAGGTAAGGTTCAATGCTACCTCAGAGTTTTTCCTTTGGACTCTACATGCAGTGAAATCAAACCTCCAGCTGATGCAAAAGATCTGTGTGCTTTTGCAAGGGTGTTTATCTATTTGTTAAGGAATTCTTTCACACAGTCTCTAGAAAAGCAAGTTAATACTTAATTAATGTGTCACACTGTATCTTCAGCTAAAATGCTTACTGCTTGTGTATTCCTGCTTCATTTTGCATAAACTGACATCATATACTGAAAGAGAAAGAGGGCCAATGTGCTTCTCAGAAACCAAGTAGTCATGAGGCTTTACCTGCCAGTACAGATATGCACATGCACACACGTGTACACACACATGCACACACACACACACACACACACACACACGTACGCGCACACATACATACACACACACACACACGCATGCGAAAAATAGGAAAAACGACTCAGCAATTGCAAGAGTTGCAATTTACCATGGAAGCCTCTACTTAATATTCCGCTTGATCTGCCAAGTTTATAGCCTGGCAAATCTGAATACAAATGTCGATGCAAATGAGGATTCATTATTCTTACATCGTCTTTGTGTTGAAGCTTAATGTAACTTGGTTCCTGTGGTTGCTCAGGGAATGTAGATTGCAAGACAGGAGGAAAAAAAAGCCTCGACAAAACCCAGAGAAGCAAACAGGGAAAAGAAAAGTAACAGAAATGGAAATAAATGGAAAAAAATATGATAAGATTTCAGACAAGCAAAACATCAAAGCAGTGCATTACACTCTCCTCCTATTTTCTTATATAAGGTACATTTGCTTACCATTATCAGCATAGAAGGAGTTAACTAACCAAGACCATTCTCCACAGAGTCAAAACATAACAATCCTCCTTTTACTGATTATACAATATTGTGCCCATTGTAAAGTCAGTGCCTCATTTATCTGAAAATTTTAACAGTCTTTCGTAATTACAGAGCTCATCGGCTGGTAGAACCTGTGCATTTAGATCTGTAAGAAGATTATAAATGAATTTAAAACCATCCCACCATTTCTGCTTCTTTCATTATAAATTACTGCTGAATAATTCAAAAACACGTTAAGAAAACTACAGCACGATTAACAAACTATACAATGAAAATCACAATAGTTTAAATCATACATTTATTGTCCCATTTATAGCCCATCACAAGCAAGGGTTGCAAAGTACCAAATTAGAGAAAACATGAAATGCTGCAAAATTATAATTAGATCCTCGGTGCCACACAGTACATTGTTCTGATGAATCTTTTGAACAGCTAGCTTATGCTTAAGTATAAATACCTTCTCAGTAAATAAAAATGTACTGTAGGCTTGACTTTTAGAGAAGCTGTAAAGCTTAGCATATGCGATGATCCCAAAGTCAATGCTGTAAGGCTTGCTTCTTCATCCATAAATAAAGCACATTTGCATCCATTCAGTCAAATTAGCTCCATATAAAAAGGTGGTTATAATTAGCTCCTCTTTCAGGTTCACGGTTAAAACTCAAGCGTGCCTGCCGTCTTGATTAAATCCACCATCGTCTTCCAATAGCTAGTGCTAATTCTTCCAAGGAAATATTCAGTTGAGGTGTTATTTTATTCTGCACTGCTGTTAGTTGTCTAATTTACGCCAAGTCCCTGCAGTGCTTTCCTTAAGCCATCCTCTTTGTCTTGCCTTTGAAATTTACCAAATCTTACAAGAAATCAATACTTAATTGATTATTCACTTTTCTGCAGCTTCAAACAGCAAGCACGCATAAGATCCTGGAGTAGTCACCCGATTTCCAATGCAGGAGGTTGCTTGGTGGCAGGGATCTGCAAGTATCCAACAGCAGGCATTCCACGGAGCTGTGCAGTGGCGTACAGTGCCAGCATCCAATAAAGAAAACGAAGATACTCTAACGAAGCAGGAAAAGTTCCCATGTGAGACAGATCCATATCAATGCTTTAAATAAAAAGCGGAGGCACTGGCTTTCAGATAGAAGAGCACCATTCTCTTTGCAGCTATCCCTCTGTTCTTTCCTTACCCTTTTCTTCCTATGGCACTGGAGTGGAATATCCAAAGTGCCACCGAACTCACAGAACTCCACGTCGGAATGGGGGTGAGGCTCGTGCTGTACCTCTGACATAGAATAAGGATGGCAAGCACGTAACATTACGAAATGTAGGACAAATTCAGGCGAGAGAGAGAGAGGGAGAGCAAGAGACAGATGGCGGATCTGGCTGGGAGCCAAAGCCAGTGAAATGAATTACATTGCTGAATAACTGTACACCATTGATTCTGCCACTTGTTGCTGCATGGCAAAAAAGGGCCCTGACGTTGGCAGGAATCTCCTCGCGTGTCACGCGTGCTGCAGATAACTTTTCACACGTAACTCGCTGCACCGACAACGACTCACTACGTGTGTGTGTGTCTGTGTGTGTGTGTATGAAAGTGAGTGCGTGTGCATGAGGGAGAAAAGGAGAGAGAGCCAGAGTGCGTGTGGGGGGTGTGTGGGTATGTGCCTGCGTGCATGGTGTGTGTGCCTGTGCGCGCGCGCGCGTGGAGGGGAAAACAATCACTGCAATCCAGCCATTTTGTTTAATGAAGAATGGAAGGCTGGCATTCAGAGACGTGGTTATGTGCCGCATATTAATGTGTGCTCTGTAGACATCCTCCCCCTTTTTAGATGAGTGGCACAGGAATGAAGCCCTCTATAGAGCAGCCACCGTGGGAGCAGGAGCTCGCAAGGTAACATATCATCGCCGAACCTACGGACGTGGCACCCGCCGCTCTGCAGAAGAACAAGTTGCTGTCGGATGAGGAGGAAAACCTGGTCCCATGGTTATGGTGTTTAGGTGCTTTCGAAAAGATAGCCAGAGTCGAAGCAGATTGTTCAATAAATGCTTCGTACCCAGGATGAAGGGAGACATTATGGGATGCCCAGGGGGCTTTGGAAATCAAATACAATGTTTGAGTAGCACAATTTGAGGTACATTATAAAAAAGCAATTTGAATTGCCAATGAGGCGACACATATCTGCATGCTAATTAGACCTGTGTCAAGCTTAGTCTGCCGGGTTGTGTTGATGGCTAGGAATGCGCTTGTAACTCTGCTGAGAGATTGTTTCTGCATAAATTATCAGCTTTGTCCTACTGATCATTTTCTGCAAACAAACATGAAATGTAAGATCAAAAGGCAATTCTGAAATTAAAATTATTGATTGATAAAGCCTAGATTTCAGAATCTAATTAGAGGAGGCACAAACAAAAGCTGATATTATTACAGATTGTGCCTGAGCTAGCAGCCAGATTGTGCAAGGCTTGTAATTTATCTTTGTTTATGCAGCCAGGATATTAAAAATGTAATTAAAATGGTAAAATGATCTGATCAGAAATAGCCACCTAGTGGCAAGTATATTATTTTAAATGGATTATAAAAACATTGATCTGTGCAAATAAAAGGTTTTTTCATGACAAACATAGCAGCTCATTGAAATTTGCTGAGCAATTTGTCTTTTGCTAATAAGTTGTCTTTTGTGTTTTGTTCCATAGATAAGCAGCATCATTTATAACCCTCATTTGCACACTAATAAACATTCTGTTATTACAGGTGGTGTTGGGAACATCTTTCATAAATTATGGCATATGAAAATGGAAGAAAACAATAAACCCTTTTCTAGACACGCACTATATATGTTTTGTAAAATTAGAATATTCATCTGACAGCAGCAGCAGAAAGTTGCTTATTAAATCACTCTATTGCTCTATTTAAACTATGAAATGGTAGAAACATTGTCAATATGTAATTCAGCTTCTTGCCTATTTTGGCTACTTAAAAATGCTATACAAAACACGACGGCCTAATTTACTAAGTTTGTGCAGATTCAATTACTAAATTTCATGGCTATAAAGAGGTCCTTGTGACATACATTTTTACCCTCATTTAGTACCTTTCTAGAGTTGCCAAGTGGATTAAGCATTAAAAGAACAGACTGTTTAATTGCACACAGTATAGAAATGAGTTTTGAAATTTCTCTGCAATCATGAGCTATGGACAGTGAAATGGCCAACGGAAGTTCTGTCATATGTTAATGAAGCTAGATTACAAAATACCCTAGACTATAAACAGTTTTTCAAGAAAATATATTCAGAAGCTTGTAAGTTCATGAGCAGGGCTTAACTCATGTATTTTTTCTTGTTTCAGATTTCCACATGAAACCGCTATGGAAATGCTCAATTCCTTTTAAAGAAATTCACAATTTAGGGTCCTGTCAGCAGCTCTGGGGTCTTTTGTTAGGTGCACTTAAAATGCCAGATTAAATATTAATATGTGGTTAGAGTTGTGCTATTTTGCAAGCCCTGAAACCCTATTAGTAAATCATGATCTGGTGACTGATGCAAGAAATTTCAAGGCACCAAGAGTGCAGATTGCCCATCAATCTGATGGATCACTAATTTTTACTAAATCAGGCCCTTGGACTTTTAGCTGTAAGCAGATGTATGTTTCATCGTGACAGGAAAAGCAGTCCAAATAACAGAGCAATTTTCTGCACTGAATGTGTATCGTAACAGGCAGAGTTGTTTTGCATAATCAGTAAGTTATTTGAATACAAGTGTTCATTTAACTGGCTGTGCATGACTGATGCTGTTCTTGAAAAAAAAAAAACCCACATTTTGAGCTAGAAGAGAAAGTTGCATTATTTTCACAGAGTAGTACTAGGATTTGAAAACAGTGTGGTAGAACTCCAGAAAGATGCTGAAGAGGAATGCCCAGGCAAAAGCAGTCACATATTCTCAGCCATCCCAAGGAGCTTTATGCCTTCAATAGGCTTCATCAACCACTGACAGTAAGTCATACATGCATGGACAAGGAAATATCAGGAAGGATCCTGAAGGATCAGGCAAAGGAAAACGGAACCCAAAAGAAGGGGTGGGAAACAATCTGGGTAAAAATACTGGAAATACTATTAGGTTATAAACTACTGATGCAGACAGGACATATTCTTCCTGACATATGGCACACTCAGATACATGGCTGAGTTGCAGCCTTCCTAACCTCTTTGGAAAAAAGAAACCACCTCTGAAACCAAATCACACACTCTTTATTGGCAATCTTTGTGTCATGCAGATAAATCTTGACTTCTAGTTCCTTATAATATGGATTTAAGCAACTGACTTAGGTATTTAATAATTGTGAAGAGTTTCATGTGTGCGGATACTAGCATAGCATATATTGCCTTCCAGTTCATATCTGTCCTTTTTGCTTTCATGTCTCCTCTCTCTCTCACTTTTTAGCAGTCTGCTTACACTCATTTGGAAATCAGCAGAAAGAGACCTCTTCATATCTTCTCTGCCACTGCTGCTTGACCAACACTGAGTAGTACGAGTCTGAAAGACTGATAGGTCTCGCATATATCTGTATCTTTCTCAAGTCACCCTCTTTAAACACGTATACACACTGCTTAAAAGAAAACCCTGATCTTGATTTAAAATAAAACACAATTAATAAATTCAAGTTTTATTCTTTAGATGAAGTCTACAGTTATAAATCTCTACAATTAATATATTGAAATTATAACGCATAGTATATGGTTTTGAAAAATAATTACAGTGTACAATAATTCAAGGCTTTCCCAAGCTGATGGACAGCCTAAGAAAGAGAGACAAAGTAATGTTATTTTTGCTCTGGTGGCCATTTTTACTATTTTCAAATACTAAATAATTTCTTTTATTTAAAGAAAGCTATCCAAATCAATAGGCCTTCTGGTATTGACATTCTGAAGTAATATGCAGCAACACCAACCATCCTGAAACATTCCAGTGGGCTTTTAATGTGAGTAAGAGTCTGCTGGGAGCAGCCTCCCTGACTGAGGCACATGGAGGGTGTTCTAATTTCCACTAAGCCCTGATCAATGGGAATTTATTACCACTTAGACAAATAGAAAGCCAGACTGTGCAAAACTGAACTGCCTTGAATGTACAGCCCACATCAGAAAGATACATAAACATTAAAACTAAAGCAAAATAGTAAAACAATATGTGGATGTCTTTTTAGACCTCCCTTTCCACAAAGCCAGTGCTTTGCTACTACATCCTGTGAAAATACAAATGCTGACAGAAGAAAGCTTATATGTACTTAATGGCGTTCCAGAGTAATGTACGTATCATTGTTTCTGAACTGTAGTTCCTATTGTGCTCTGTGTCGTGCTCATGTGTTTACCAAATGTCAGAAACCTCCTTTACAGGCTATTAAATACAATTGTGGTCCCTCCAACACGCACACAAATACACCCACTCCTCTCACCACACACACTTTCTCACTGTCCATCAATATGTTGCAAAGTCTGTGTTTCATTACCATATCATATGGAGTATTGATTCCTGTTCCAAGCTAAATAATGTTGTTTTTTAAAAGATCTTTTACCCTTTAAGTGGGGTTTGCTAGCCGAACCGCAGACTGGTAACAAAGATGTATTATAGTATTTGATACCCTATATACTTTGGCAAATGCCAAAACCAGTAACTTAGGTAGAAATTTCAATGCTTAATTCAAGTTTTACAAACAGGAAAATTGTGCACAATATCCAGTTACATACATTCCATGTTAAAAAGGGAAACATTCCTAATAGACCTTTCAACATAATAAGATTCAGGCCTAAGCAGTAAAGAAAATGATTACCAGTTTTATTAGGCTTCAACTAGTTTCCATACCAGATCTAAAAAGTCACCTTGCACCTATATAAAGAGGATTATTTATGTATTTATCAGTACATGTGTCCTCATCAGCCACTGTATACAATCATTTCATGGCATTCAGATTCAGCACAAAAACATCAAGGCCTGAGTACAAATATTATTACTATAATGGGTTTTCATTTCTAGAGGTCATCAGGGGAAGGGATTAATTTTGCTTGCTTTATTGTACACACAGAACAGCACACAGGGTCATATTACAATGCCTTTATCTGGAAAATCACATTCATCTGTAATGAGAAAGGCTCTTCTTAAAACAATTTTACAATTTTAGGTGTATTAGCTGTGTTTTATTTCATTTCTATATTGCTTTCCTTTATGCACATTTTTTCAGATACCATTAATTGATTGTTAGTGATATTTACAATAATGACTTCAGGTCTCTTTTCAGTTTGTTGAGAACTCTTTTATTTTCATTTTTAATATTCTTTTTATCTGTAGTGGTATGAAAACATTTTGTATCTCTAGGTTGCTACAGAAATTTTTCGAAAATTGTATAGAAAACTTAAGATCTGTTTACCTTGACAAAAGTACTCCAAATAGATTACTTTTCCTTACAGTTTCTACATATCAAACAGAAAACAGTCTTTGGCCAATAATTTACTGACAAAACTTTATTTTCCCCGTGCTTCCTCAGCGAACATCTTATTAAGAGGTATTATTTAAATGAGGCAGCAGCATTCTCATCCGTGCTGCATGAAACTGGCGTTCTGCTACACAAGGAACTTCATTTTTGCTCACATCAGATGATGTTGTGAAGCAGGTTTTGTAAAGGCAAGGTCAGAGGTAGCAGGAAAGCAAAACCAAAAGGTCATGTCATGCAATGTCCAGATATAAACAGCTGTAAACAGTATACATTTAATGCATATGAAATTAACAGTCACATTTTAGCCAGGAAAAGATGGTATTTTTAGTCCATTTTCAACCAGTTTCAAAGCTCTGTGAGTGAAAGTCCAATAAAGCCAGGATGGGCTGCAGATTCCTAATAGGAAAAGACAAGATAAGAAAAAGAGGAAATAAATTTTTAAATAAAATATGGAGAAAAGTGAGATGAGAAACAAAATCAGAAACTGAATAGAACCACTGAACGAAGACACAAATACTGGAACCAAAATGAAGAAAAGTGAAAATTTAATGCCTATGGAATTTCCTATATGTCTTACAGAGATTATTGACTTGCGTGGGCAAAACTTGTCCTTCTTTTACTACGGCTGTTAAAACCTAGATTTTGCTCAAGTTAGAAAACTTATTTTCCCTAGGTTTCCTCAAGAGGGATAAAAGAAGTAGACTTTAGACTACTGGGAAAATAGACTGACCAACCTGAAGAAGTTCCATGAATATTCCCAGTTTCAGCATTAATATTCCTTTGATTTATATCGTCTCGGCAAAGGAGCTGAGAAGCAGCAGTAACTGGAGATGTCGTGATTTCAGAGGCCAAAAATATCCATAAACCTCACAAAAGCACTGGACAACTGCACAGATCAATGGCATTATAGGCAAGATAAAACACATGCTTCCCTTCCATAATGCACACTCTTTCTGGCTTTGCAGATTAGCAAGGAACTCATTCTCCCAGACACTGTCATTTTGGAGCATTGAAGACAACTCTCTGCACTTGAGGAATACATGTGGAAGCAAGCTGGCCACTGGAATCGTAAGCATAGCTGAAGGAATGATGGGTCCTTTCCCAGTCTAGCAAGGATGTCTCAGGGACTCTACTGACTCTTATGCATTGAGACCATTTCTCACTCTGGCAAAGTTCCATTAAACATGCAGCATTTTTTTTGCCATAATATAGCCAAACAAAATTCTAATTGCTATGTCAGAATACACATTGTGTAAGAGGCACACAAACAAGTGCCTCAGGAGTATCTGCTTTCAGTTGTAACTGTAGTTTATTCAGAACTTGCAGCCTACATACTTGTCACTATATTTTTTAGAAAAGATGTATAATAAAAGTACAGTCTGTTGTAGAACAACATAGGTTGAAGACTGTAAAGGCTTTGTATGTTCCTGAGCAAAATATGCATAGGAAGGAAAAGATGATAAATAATTGCATTCTACATTAATGTAAAGCAATATTAAAGGTCCAAATTCTGTCTAAACTTGCACAGATTAAATGTTGCCATTAAAGTAAATTGTATGAACCCGTTGTAGAGAATGTCATGAATAGTTCCTTGCTTCTCCAAATAGACGTATTTAACATCAACAGAAGAGATAAATACTGATACACTTGAAAGAATTAATAAAAGTACCTTTATTGCAGAATATACAATTTTCTTTATTGGAGTTTTTAATACACAATCACACAGACATGCATAGAGAGAGCTTTTATATGACCCTTATCTTTCCTCTTGCTGAAAAAATTCTTTAAAATTCAAGACAAGTTTCTGAATAAGTCAAAATCAAAAACATTTAAGATGCTAGTTGAATCAGAAAAAGAAATACAATACAAAGAAGTGGAGTTAAGTCCAGAGATTTTAGGGATTTTTAATATCTGTCTTCAAATATATGGTTTTTTCAAGCCAAGGGGATATGGATTCCAGTCCTCCGGGTATTCAAAAGTATCACTTCAAATTTAAAAAGTCTGATCTCATTTGACCCTCTGTCTTAGACTACAACAGCACATTGGCACTGGTCCTCAGCCTCGCACTGAGATCCCAAACACCATCATGTTAAGTCACAGAAGATGACTCCAGTGGGCTGGAGGCTACCAGTTCCCCAGCTGTTCATTCTTTTAAGCCAGGCCCTTACTCTCTCCTCTCCAGTTATTATTCTTGGTTGAGTTAGTGGAATTATGTACTTTCTTAAGCAGGAATTCTACACTTACTTGGACTGGAAGGGACATTCTGATGAAGAATTTTTTATGATCAGAATGAGCCTCTGCACCTTTCTACTGAAACGCAGCCACACACAAGGAAGTCAATACAGTGCCAAGCTTTGAGAACACAGGAAAACCCAGAACCCCCAAACTTGCTGATTTAGACATTGTGAGTACTTGGAAAGAGATACAAAGGCCAGTTGACACAGTCCCACACTTTTATGACTTAACTCTTTTAGCCTCCAGAACATGGTGGCTGCACTCAAAGCGTCTGTTCAAGATTTTCGCTCGCTCATGCCAACTCCTGAGCTACCAGGAACACGGCACCCAGTGACTGGCTGGCCAGGCACAAGCCAGGCTGAGGAACACACTAATACTTGAACAGTAGAAAAAGTAGTATTCCAGAGCTAGGGAATGTTCCTAGTCTCTGTTTAATTTTAGGGTATACATTTAGACTGTAAGTCTTTCCATTAATGAAAGTGAGCTTTGAACTAGGTCCTTAGAGGGCCAGTGACATTTGAAGGATTGGAGAGGGATACAATCAATTTAAATATGCATCTGCAAATTTACAAAATATTATAAACATGTAAGTTAGTGCATCTATCTTCATCAGGCTCTAAAGCTGTAAATACCAGATGTCATTTATAGATTAAATGATTTTCCTAAATCTAATTTTATATTAATACAAACCATTTGTCAATTCAACATGAAGGCTTCTATTTTAAATATTCAAAAGTCATGGCATGCAAATGTTAGGGTTATCCCAGTGATTCATTGCACAAAATGTAAATTAAGGTATAAACTGAACAGAAAAATTAGTTTGCCTGAGAGGTGTTGGAATAGATCTGTAACTGACCTGCTCACAGCATTTTCACTTCTGGTGAAAAACCTCTCAAAACCCCAGTTTCAATAACCTGATCTCCTGCAGATGCAAAAACCAAGCTGACAGTAAACAGAAATTCAGCATAGGCAAGGGGGCTTTGACATGTGAATTCATAAGGAAAAAAATCTGCTTTTTAAGAGGGAGATTTTCTTTTCGTGCTTACCTTCAGTAGGGATAGTTTCCAAATCATGGAATGGTTAAACACTCTGTACTTTTATCTTCATTATCACTCAAAGACCAATCTTTTCAAAAGATCTTCAAAGTAACTGGCAAAGATAACAAGTGTGTCAACAAGTATTTAAAGAATTTGAAGGAAACCATATAATCTATAGATAAAAAGAAAGTTTTTAAAAGTAGAAAACACATGACTGGTTCCTTTTTCACCATGTTGTAGGAGGGTAAGGTATCACAGAAGGCAATATTATCAAAACAAATTTGAACACCTGTATTTGATGCTACTGGTTCAAATTAGAAACTCTTAATGTCATTAAAAGTCTTTGATAAAATCTGAAAATCTAAAAACATAATTGTTTAAGAGCAGAGTTTTGCCAGCCTGTATCTCTCAGAATCCCTAATTTTGAGCTCTGAAATAATTTCCAATATAGCTGGCAATCGAAAAGGAGTAACTCAGTTCAGAGTGACCTTTGTCATGTTCAGTCTGCATATTTGTAGCTTGACTAAGGCAACTAAACTGTCAGGGAAAAGATAATGAATGACACCTTTGTCTCTGCCCCTGAAGCCAAAGTGGATAGTCAGCTCCATGGAGCAGAGTCTTAAATTCAGGAACTTTCTTGACCACCAGGATTTTCCTTCTTCACTAGTCAGCATCAACACTGCAAGAACTCACTTTTCTCAGACTCGTGACTCTGAAACCAGCCTAGACTATTTTCTTCTTTTTTTTCATTTTTAAGACGAAGGACCTTTTCATGTACGTATGAATACAGGCTAGTTAAATGCAAAGAGCAATGCCAGCAACATTCTCGCTAGATAGGATTCATCTATCAGTTGAAGCATACAGTTATGCTACTATCTACATACATCTATCAGTTTTAGCATACAGTGGCAGAAGAGTTCTTCTATCATGGCAGCTCCTTGTCTTGAATAAGGTATTCTAGTGAGCAGAATTAATGTTTTCTCAATTTTGCTCAATTATGGCAGAAGAAGAAGACGACAATATAGTTAAAAGTAAAGTGAAGACAGGATGGAAGGCAGAGCAAACAGAGTAACCCTGATAAGCATCCATGACAGAGACCCTCTGAGCTAAGCCTTGACTGCAATGCACTTGGAGTTATGAAAAAATTATGCATTTCTTAGCTTTATGTGTACATGGAAACATATTTTCATTTACAATTTTATTATTTGACGGCAGGTATCAAAGTGTCACTGAAATTTGGACCTAAACCTCTTTTGTTTGTTCTCATTGAGGCTAAAGTTTGATGAGATAATTGTGTCTACAGATAAATGGAATGAGCACTGTTTTTCAAAACAAATGCATTTTGCATCCTTTTTAGTATTAGCGTATTCCAGCATTTGGAGTACTTACAGAGGGCTTAGATGTCAGTAATGCATGCATCCAAGACTTAGGATATTCTGTTTACTTTTTAAAATATTAAGCAAAGTATAACCAGATTTTCATGGCATAGATATTTATCCAGTGAGATCTCTCCATAGGTCAAAAAATGCAAAAATCCCTCAAACCAAAACCTGAAACATAAAATCAAGAGACAAGGGAGGCATCTAAATATTTCTGCCTTGAAGAAGGAATGTGTTGTATCACATACCCTCATGTACGATCTATTCACTGCATTTAAAAACTCTTTGATTTTTAAAAATCCATATTATAATATAAAAGATTAAAATTTTTATATACAACAGAAGATGCCAATGTGAAATGAAGGTCTCAACCAGGACCTGCTTTAAAGAAATATATAAATACCTTTATATTTTCATTCATAAAAATATCGACACAGGAGATAATAAAATCTCATTAATGTGCAATGCTTTGTCTTGCATCTCAACTGACTTTCACAGCAAGAAACTTGCCCTACTCCTATCCAAGAATATGTGGTAATATTAGCAGAAGGAAGTATAAAATCAAATCGTTTCTACCACATCATTACATAATTTATTCTCAGTTATACCTTGAGAAAGATTTTAAATATTCAATTAAGATGCAGGTGAAATTTTCCAAAGATTATTTCAGTTCTTATCACCTTCGGATGCCTGTTCAAAATGCTTACTGCTAAGGAATTAAATGTGTCCTCCCATATTGTCACACTGACTGTAGGGTAAATGAGTCTATGATGATTTCTCCCTCCAAGGCTCAGAATATTAAATTAAAATCTAAAAGAAACAACAACATTGTTTTCATATAACCGGGGGCCTCTCCAAACATAAAATACATTTGCATAGTTCCAGACTCACTGAGGAGGAAGTAAGTTGACTTATTCACATAAAAGCTGTAGTGATGTGTTCTTATAGTCTGTCAAGCTTCAAATCTGAAAATTTGCCTAAAGCCAAATTGGATTTTATCTATCCATAGCATTAATATAAAACAAATCTACATAGCTTTTTATCGATATCACAGTCTGCTTGTCTTCTAAATTTAAATATTATTCTGACAGCACATCGCAGATTTTTTGTTTCATGCTCTATCTATTGCTAAAGTACAATATATTCTGTGGACTTCTTACCTTTTAGAGTGATACCTGTTTCTAATTAACAGCATTTCAACACAAAATTGCTCAAGAGCAACTAGACAGTATTGATCCAATCCTTAAGTCATGACTTAAGCATGTATTTCAGTGGTGGGATTTCTCCTATTTTTTTTTACCGAGTAAGGACTGCGAAGTGTTTGGGCTTTGTTTGGAAATATTAATAGCTAGCAGTTCTCTTGTTCATTAGAAAATACTTTCCTTTTAAAGTTTACTCCATAAATTATGTGAATCCTTCTCTGCCATGGCCAATGAATTAGAACCATATTGTAACATTGCATCATCTCTATAGCTGTAAAATGGATTTAATACAATCAAGAATAAATCATTGACAAATAAATTCAATAAACATGGTCTGAAGACTGAGTCTTGGCGGACATCACAGTCCATTTCAGCCAAGCCAGATTCCTTGCCCTGTACAACAAATCTGTGTGCTCTTCTTGTTAAACAGTCATGAATCTGAGCTAAGTGACTTATCCTCAAGAGCATCATAGCATTATCTCCTCTAATCAGCATTCTAGAGTCAATCAAATCAAATGCTTCTGCAAAAATTACAAAATACAGTGCCAATTCTTTGATTCTATCCAATGTCTGGTCACTGGCAATATTATTATTAAAGTGCCAGATGCCAAAAACTACTCCTGGCACACACAGGAAAAAACGAAAGTCATAGATCTAAAGACTTGGGTTGAAATTCTGCCAATTAGAGGGACAGGAAGAGAAAAAGCCGGGATGTTTTTATTCTTATCTACTGAGAACCAAATAAAATTAAATGAAATTACTGAAAATCACCTCAGACACAGCCTCTGGGAGTTGATCACAACATTAGGTATCACCCAGTGTAAGGTGAAATTCTTCACATTTAAGTAAAATGAGTTCACTCTTTCTTTTTCAGAAAGTATTTCAACATTCCTGATTGGCTGTCCTAAACAACAAAGAATATAAGTTCTCCTAAAACCAACCAGGTTTTTTTTGCCATTATTCTGCTACTGAAAGGGTGAAGGCACTGCCTTTATCTTCTGTGTGGCTGAAATCACAACCAGATGTTTCTAGCTGGCCAAATAGGAAGAAAGGAAGGTACTTTTTTTTCTTATTCTGCACTGTAGGGAATAGGCATACTTTGGGTATAACTAAGATGTTTCCAAGTAAAATTTTATAGCATTTTTTATTTTTTCCTGAGTTGCAGTTTAGAATTTTTTTATTGCAAATTAAACTATCTCACGTAGAAAATAATCGCTTGAAATGATCCTTGGTTCAGGGGATTAAGGATTCAACTAGAGCTAAAATGGTCATAGGATTGACAATTCCTAAAGTTGAAAGGCCTGAAAAAAGCATAGATTCTATAGCATCCAGAAGAAGTTAAGAAAAATAATATTTATATGTTACTTAAGGAGGTTTCAGTAATTTTATTTTGTAAAGAAGTATAACGCAGAATCTACTTGCATTAAAATCCATCACTGAGAATGGAGGTTAACTCTGTCCCTTCACAGTATTTCAGTGATGCACTTTTAAAATTCCTTTTGTTTTATATGTGGAGAGCTTTTTAAATTCCCCTACCTTGAAAGCAGCCACAACTGTAATCAAGTTCATTATTCTTAAAAAACCCGTCAAAATATCTTTATTTATTTATTTATTTTTAACGAAACAATAAATGTGCCAAGATATCTACAAATGACAATAAAATTTATGTGAAAGCAGAATGTTCCCATTCAGCTGTCTGTAAGGCCCTGGAAATCTCTACATTACTTCTAAAGGATCCACCAAAGAGTAACTAAGAAATTAAGCTGTAGAAAATAAGCTGTGACCGTCATAGGTGACTGCAAGATTTTGCAGTTCTATTCCATTATAAAGGGAGGGTAGAATTCAGGCATGATATCTCAATGGCTTATATGGTAATAGACATATAGACATTTAGGGAAATGAATTGTGCTTATCTTACCAAAAGACTGAAAATTAACTTTAAAAGAGTTAACAACTTCACTTATTTAGAGGTTTGCTGTTTGAAGAAAGACTAAGCAAATAAAAATAATGTCAGAATTTTTACTGTTAATTTACCTTTTTCTTCTGCCTCATTTTGAATCCTTCCTCATGCACACCTGACACTCTATCATGAAGTACGAAGCTCTTTGCATTCACTGCATATGGGAGTCGAGCACCTTGATCAGTATTGTGAATTCCTCTCCTAGACCTGTAACTTCATTCTTGTCATTCTTCTAGTAAGCAAAATATTACTTACTTTGTTTTAGTTAGACTTTAGCAGCAGAGCATTTCTGGGGTGTGGGAGCACCTCCTAGCTCCTAGATTGGATGATCTTTATTCCATCCTATTTTAGGACGAGATGTGGGAACTCAACACTGCAAACTTTCTGCTTCTCTCTGGTTTTTGTGTAAAAGAAAATGGGGAGATTAGGCTGTATGGAAAATACCATGAGTTGCCCAATCTGAACAACAGGTCACCAGAAGCCAAGGCAAATTTTTGGCCTTAGAATTTTTAAATTCTTATTCTGTTATTGTAATATCCAGTCTTACAACTGGAAACAGAGGCTAAATAATAGGATTCTCACATGTGAAAATGCTTGTTTCGTCATATTAATGATATAATTAAAAACATTCTGACTCAATATTTCATGTTCTAAACTAAAAACATTTACATTATTTCAGGAATTTGATCTCTAAGAAGCAAACTGAAAATAAATGTAACATATATTGAAGAATTGTAGATTGGGAAATGGCCACATCTGCCTGGGAGCTTATCTGATTTAAAGGGCCTACAGCAGAGAGTCACAATAACTTTTTGCAGAATGGCTTATGCTGCAAAATCTGTATTCACATAACTGAACAAGACTGACAACTTATCAATGGCCCTACAATATACTATGATATGTAAGTTAGTTCAAACCAAGCATAGCTGAAGTTAGGAAATTATCTGACTAGTGATGAAATTCGTAGTCTTTGTTAAAATTTGGCTTTCTTTAGATGTACATCTTGGAAAGAAAATATAATATTCTTCAATAGTGTGAATTTTGGACCATAGAGTCTTTGCTAACACCTACTATTTTGAGGATCAGTGGTCTTGGATTCACCGCTAAATTTAGAGTTTTGTCATGGAACTGAAATGCGGTATTCTCCAGTCACAGTTTCTATGTTTTATATTTCTAAGTCCACTAAACTGAAATATACATTTTACCACATCAGCAAAAGAAAACATTTGGAGTTGACTGTATGCAGTAAAAAATATTACTATTATTTTTATAATGTATGTTTTCAGACAGATACCATCCTCAGATCCGAATCTGCAGCTGAAAATATCTTATGAGAAAGCACAAAATGGATTTTTAAGGTTATAAAGTAAAGCATTCCACATATCTGAGGCTCAGATAGAGCTTTTTTTTTTTTTTTTCCAGATAATGATCACCAGTACAATGTTCTGTCCATAAAAATCTGTTAAAAATTTACCAGGCTATGATATTCATTATCATAGCCTTTCAATAGAAAGCTCAAATGTTAAAATGCAGCTAGACGCGTTCTGGTAATATATCACTCCCTTCTAGTAAGTACATATATTTTATTTTTTTTTTAGATTAGTTTCATCTTGTAAATTACAAATTGGATTAGGGAGTTTGATATGATTGGAAAACAGATTGACAGTCTATTTAGCATTTTTATTAGTCGTGTAGATTATCTATAGGCTATAGATGACCTCAGTCAACTTAACATTCTTTAGGCAGCCAGACACAAGGCAACATCAGCCAATCATAAAAACATGTACTTGATTATTAGGTCTCAAGATGTGTCAAATCAATACACTGTATCACCTTAAAGGATAGATATAAGAAGGCACCTACACCTTTTGTAACTTAGAAAGCTGAAGAAAAAATGCTAAAATAAAAACCACAGTTCACATAAGTTCTCTTTTATACAGATACTGATATTATTGCCATTTCAGATTTTTTGTATAATTATAAATTTTTTTACCCTTTGAATCTCTTTGAAGCCCAAAGAAATATAGGTCATAGATATATTAAATAAAAACTTAAAAGGATCACACTGTTTCGACCCTCTCTTTGTCTCTACTATATTTGTATCCAGCACTAAGTGGTCTCTTCTGCTTCTGATTGAAACAAGAAATGGTTTAATATAACCAACATACAGTAATACATCAAAGAACTGTTTGTAATCATGCTTAATTGATGCCATTGCACTTTGTGATCGAAAATTCAAGGGAAAAATATGTAGCGCAGAGATTGTGGTTATGCTGTACTTGCACTATTTGAGTGCTGCACCCACATCAGTAGTGACATAAGGAGGGAAAAATTCTTCAAAATTATTCCTTTCTGCAATTCCTTGGTTTCTGGGTATTTATTAATCTACAGCTGACCTTTAGCACTACTTGGCTATCAACCTCACCCTATCATCTGCCTACATTTTATATCGCATTTACCTTATTTAGGAAAACAGGCAACCAGGACTCTCAATTCTAATTCTCTCTAATTAGCTCAAGCAAAGTAGAAAAAATAAAGTGTCATTAACTTCCATGAATCTGGACCCGTGCCTAAGGAAGTTAATCAGAGGTAGAATCTACTTACTGTTCTGAAGCAGGATAATGGTGTTAAGCCTATCTCTTTCGGTTACCAAGACAGAGTGAAGGGACACCAATTTTTCTTTTAGATCACCTTACAGGAAAACTTAATCTTTGCATGTTATGGCTTTATCTACAGACTGGATCTCACTTCCACTGTATATTTCCTGTGAATGAACTGCAGCCTTGAAGCCGCAATAGAGATGAAAAAAACACACATCTGTTCCATAGTCATGATCATAATATAAAAGGCTACTCTATCACACCTTTAATATCTATGAATTTAGTTTTAGGTGGTTTGTCAGATGTTTCAGCAATTTTTATGTAGATTTTTTCCATTTAACTTATCAGAAGATATTTTTCTGACCTTGATAACATTTTTCACTTTAAAAATTAAAATTGTTTTGGAGGATAAAATTGTGAACAGTATATTCAGAAAAGCAGTAGATAACTTTATCTTAACAGATAAGATTTCTGAGTGCCTACAAAGTTTTGTTCTGATCAAGCTACTTGAGTGAGAAAATATTTGCCTGGTACATCTACCTGTATCTAAATTGATTCATCAGACAGATATTTTTCTCCTGAAGTGAGAGAACATACCAAAGTCACCTGAAATATCTATCTATTATCTATCTATCTATATATCTATCTGATCAAATGCAATAATACTTCATTCATTGACACAGGTTAAAAACTAGCCCCACCTTTCTTTACAAGGACTTTATTCAAGAAATAGTATTTTGAAAATGTTTCTTCTTGTCAAAACACAGTTTTATCCAATCTTCTTCCTTCTTAGTGGATTCTTACTAGTGGATAGAAGAAACCCCAAAATTCAGAAATGTTTTTAATACCTGTGCACTGAAAACATTTAGAGACTGAAGTTGCAGCATGCTAAATAGCCCAGTCAGAAAGTCTTGGAAATGGTTTGTTTGTTTTATGGAACAATACCTGAATTACAGGACATGAGTAAAGTTTTTTTTCTGCTCCATACTTTAAAAAGCCCATGCTAGTCAACTTGTATTTTTTTCTTCTTGTTTGATATATAGCTTCTCAAACCAACATATTCTGCTATTTCTAACAAACTAACTGCTATTCTGCATAGAAGTGCATGTTACAGCACAAGATGACGTTTGAGAACTTTCTTCTTCATCCTGCTTAATTAAGTCCCGTAACTCCTAATTAACAGTTCCTTAAGCTTTAGTTTGTCTAAGATAGTAAGCCATAGAATTTTAAGGGTAATAGGTGCTATGCTAATTTAATGGTTAGTTACAAATGAGTTGCCAAGGGATTAGCCCAAGAAAAGTTAAATACATTTAGGAAGGGTTTGTGGTAGTTTTCAATACAGAAAGACCCAAAGAATCTTAACTGACTAGGAACTGAAAATCAAGCAAAAGTGACCTTTAAAGCCTTTACACCTGACTCTTACTGATGTATATCCCTTCCTTCTCCCCTCTCACCAAATGTGCTGGAAAAACAAATATATATGTCATGATTAACTAGATTTACAAGTGTGAGGTTTAACTTCTGCAACCTTTAGTGAGTCTTGTTGCTTGATCTACTCTGTCCAAGGCTGAAGAAAAGCCAGACATAAGGGTCTAGAACATTCTTTCTTCTGGTAAATACAGATTTCTGCTAATCAGCCAGGCTTTGTCACAAGTCTTAAGGTAATTTCATTTTGCTCCCTGAACCCAGGAGCATATGGGTATGTATGTATACACTGAAAAAGATTGTTTTTTCAAAGTGATCCTGGAGACCCTGAGACCATGTAGGATTGGGCAGTTCATTGGCAGAGTCCCAGCATAGCTTTCCAGTGTCCTACAGAAATGCACTGAAATATATATCATAGCAACAACTGTCCAGGGCACAGATCTAAGGGGCTCCATACTTCTGGAAACATCTTATTGAAGGTCATTCCAATTATTTAATTACTGCTAAATTTCCTAAAACTAATCCCTGGATCACCATATGATGATTTATAACATTTCATATTTTTTGTTTGTTTGTTTGTTTATTTTTACTTTCCTGTACTTAAGGCCTCCCGATTAATGTTCTGTGGGGTATCAGAATTAGTGCTCTGCATTCAGGCTTCCTTACGCACCATTTTATAAAAGATATTGCATAAATGGCCTCATTGAAAATCTAAGAGCACCTAAATTCCACACCAAATTTTACTGCCACTTTTGGATTTTCTTCTCGATCAGACTTCTTCATGATGCTTCACATTCACTGATTTTTGCATTTGAATATAGGTATGTTGCCTTCATACACTCTCACAAACAACTTTATTGTACTTGGAAGTAAACACATTACTTTTGGTGACCTATATAAAACTCATACTATCCCTATCCCATTCCTCCTTCATCCTCTGGTGCCATTGATTAAAAAAAAATCAATTAGTCAAGGACTGAGACAAGTTTGGCCTGATTGGTGTTTTTTTAGACAATTTATTTTCTCTGGTGAGCTCCTAGCTTAACCTTCTTATTTCACCGATTTATTTTCTGGACCCCAGGTTATTCTTCTATTTTTAGTAAGAAAACCACAATAAGGTCTCCCCAAAGCCTTCTCTTCTGCAGGCTAAGCAGCCTCAACTCAGCCTTTCTTCACAGGAGTGGTGTTCCAGCACTCTGATCTTTCTTATGGCCCTCCTCTGAATTGCTCTATGAGATCAATGTCTTTGTTTGCAGTAGGAGGCCCAGAGCTGGATGCAATATTCCAAGTGGGATCTCATTAGACTGGAGGAGGAGAGTCACCTCCCTTAACCTGCTGGCCACTCTTCTCTTTATGCAGCTGAGGAAATGGTTGACTTTCTGGGCTGCAAGTGCATACTGCTGGCTCATGCCAAATTTTTCATCTACCATTATTCCCAAATCCTTCTCTGCAGGGCTGGACGCAATTCATTCATCCCTCAGTTTTTCCTGATACTTCAGATTGTCTGAATTCAGGTGAAAGACCTTGCACTTGGCTTTGCTGAACTTCATGAGGTTCACCTGGGCCCACTTCTGAAGCCTGTCAAGGTACCTCTTGAAGGCATTCTCCCTTAAGCGTATCGAATGTATCACTGTCCTGGTTTGGGACCACTTAGATTGGTATCACCCATAAACTGAGACATCTGAAAATAAGGGTACAGTAGGATTAACTCTGAGAAAAGATCTCCTCTTCAAGATATTCTATGACCTAAGATGAATGCTGTCAGGAAGAAATAAACTAAACTGTTTTATGACTCTGTCCTTATCATTCACAGTCTGTCCCATAAGCCCCTGGGAGACCTGAAGGCCCACACATTTCCACACATACCTCCTTTTTCTTTCATACTTAAGCAATACATTATTTGCTTTTTAGTCTCTGGATATGTGATTTTTTTTTTTTTTTGTCTTCTTATTCTCTTATTCAATTTTAAATGTTTGTCTGACGGAATTTATGATTCTTTCTACATGGAAAGATAGGATTTAGCAGCTTGACTCAAGTAATCTTGCAGATTTTGCTATTTACAGATACTGACTTTTGTCTTAGATTTTCTGCTGTAATAAGTTATGCTTTCCATAATTCTGTTATAACACAGTCAACATATGTCTATCCTGAGTCAAAATTTAATTTTCCCCATGTTTGATATTAGGGTCACTTTGACTAGTTATGTTATTAAAAGAAACAACAAAACCCAATGAAAAATCCTTTCTGTAATTTGATGTCACAGTACTTGTTTTTTCGTTTGAGTCTTATTCGTGCAATTTTGAAATAATTTATATTGTGGTCACTTCTGTTTAGTGGCCCCAATGTTTTCAAACTATTCCTGTATATTATTACTTCCAATTTCATTCTCCTGCGTGCTTTTAGAATTCATAATCCTAGAAAGAAATGGCTTAAAGGGCACACATCTTCAAACCTGGCTTGTTAAGGCACTGCACTGGATTAAGAGAATCAGACTATTGTTATTATTTAATTATCGGAAATTGTGATTAACAGTAATAACAAACTAGTAACATCTTTGAACTTTTTTGCTAAGCATTCAATATTTTTTTCTTAACGATAAAGTCAGTAATACAATACAACTTACACACATTTATTTTAGTGAACTAACTCTTAAATATACAGATTTTCATCATCAGAACCCCCTTCACTGACATCTTTCCTTGACATATATTTTACGGGAAGAAAACTCTCTCCTTTTTCTGATTTCTGTCAACTACATAGCTTGTTCTTTTGCTGCCATGATTTTCCAGCAATCATTGTAATTCATAATGGATATTATGTATGTTATCTTCTGTTATTTGATTCTTTGTTTTCCACCATACCATGTTTCAGCTCACCTTTTTATCCCAATTTATTGCCTATACTGAAAGCAATAAGTAAAGCTTCCATCCTAACTTTGAAGTATTTTGCCTGTTTCTGGATTGAAACCCACACTTTACACATATGTAATTGGTAATACTGCCTTAATTTTATTAACAAAGTTCTGGCCTCTTCAGCCTTGATCATAATATCACACCTGCATCAGTCTCTAACAGTATCCGCCTTTGCAAAAGGGAATACTTTAGAATATCTTCCCAATACTTTGCATACTTTCAAATTCATTATTATGGTTTTCATATTAAAGGCAGCCCCAAACTTTTATTAGTTGAAGCTATTATTTCAGCATGTATTATGGAATGCTTATAGGGAGATAGATTTATAATCTGCAAAAAAATAACTGTGTCATTACTATTCTAGAGTAACCATAAGGAATGCTGAAGTGGATTAAGGAGTTTCTTCCAATTAAAAAAGAAATTTACTATTAGTTGCTTTGCGGCTAGACTGTAAAGTATTCTGGGATCCAAGCATTAGGAATCGAGAACAAGATGTATTTTAATGTGCTATTCAGTATAAGATCCCTTTACTACTGATGTTTATCATTTCAAATGTAGTTTTTGGCTGATAGACACACTGTAAAGACCAAGTTGCTTCAGATGGTTTTCAGACAGGAAGAGGCCAAAACGCTCCATGAGTCGCTACAGACATTAAAAAGTTTCTCAAGCAGCTGCTTTGTTTATGTCTCTCTGAGAATTTATCATGTCGTTGTTTTTTTTTTTTTGATGTAAGTAATTTCTGAGCCTACTCATGATTCAGTGTGGGGAAATAAGCAAGTACAGATTCTGATTTAGGAAGAAGGATACAGATAGTAATGTAAGAATTTCCACCTATCATCTCAACTTCACAATGAATTGAATGGACACTGCATAAGCAAGCAACATTGTTTGAAAGTCCTATTAATATTTTAGAAGTCTTAAGAATTAATGAACTCTTATGGTGAATGTCATTTTCCTTT
This sequence comes from Cnemophilus loriae, assembly GCA_013397755.1. Taxonomy (NCBI): domain Eukaryota; kingdom Metazoa; phylum Chordata; class Aves; order Passeriformes; family Corvidae; genus Cnemophilus; species Cnemophilus loriae. The sequence continues at coordinate 3,039,847 of VZTF01004030.1, forward strand.
CTTTTGCAGTATTGATACAAATAGCCACTATGATGAGGTTTTTGCTGGGAGTATTTATATGCTGAGAAGGAACTTTTCAAAAGCTACTTTCAAAAAAAAAACCTTCAAAAAGCCTCTCCCTTTTGCTTCTTCACCTTTTTTTAAAGAAAATTGCAAAATACCTAAATCTTCTTTTAGTGAAATTGATTAAGCTTTTTTGAAAACAATGTTAATAATTTTATTATCATTTTACATCAGCAAATCTTACTAAACAGTAAGGTTTTGTTAGTTAAAATTATTATTGTTAGAAATGTTTGTTATGTTGGGTACTATGAGTAACGCTTTTACTATTTCGGCATACACATTTTTGTTAACACATGCTGGGGCACTTCTACTTGTTTTAAAAATACAGTGTTGGTTTTTTTGCTCCACTACCATTAAAGGAAACTCGAAATCAATTTTATTCTATGTGGAAAATGCATATCCCTTGACATTTAACTTAAGACATAGCCAGTAAGTTCACATTCATGTGACAGCATAGTTCAAATTGATGAAAACAATGTATTCCTTGTGTCATTGTAAATTTGATAAAAATCTGAGCATAATAAACAAAAATGGGGAGGTGTGTTCCTGCAAGCACTAGCAAAGGTTTGCTGTTCTGTCTTTCAAGATTTTTTTTTCTTCAATCAGTTAATGGAATTTATTATTTTTACTGTATAAGTTATTATTAGTGTTTAAGGTAGTAGGTGGAAAAAACCAAAGCCAAATTAGAAAACATTTCAGAAGGAAATGAGATATGGATATTTCAGCCAGATAGAACACCTATGTTACACCAATATGCCTTATAAATTGAAATAGATCCGTAAACATACAAAAAAAGCAAACAGATGCTCATTTGAAGTACTTAAGACATAGAAGTATCCTAATTTTGAGATATATATTGCAACTATGACTTAATTTAGGCAATAGCAGCTATGGGCATTCTATGGCTTTAATGATCTGACCACATGAAACCACAAAACCAGACAAAACAACAAGTTATATCTGAAAAATGAAAAGGAACAATAGGAATAATTTAGCATAAAACTAGAGATTTTGATAGAAGATTGTCCCATTTTTCACAATAAGCACTATTTAAAAATTCCACCTGTAGGCCAAATCAGTCTTCTGTGATCCTGGTAGGATTGACACTTGAACATTACTTTAGGATTTTGCTTAGAACAAAAGAATAAAAGCTATTTTAATCAACGCTTCTTCTTTTTAATCAGTGCAACATGCGTTTCATGAACAATTTATGGCACTCGACAAAAACATGGGACTTCTTTCAGGTTTGCGAAAAACAAAAGAAAAAGGTATCCTTAAAGAGAACACCATCACTGTGGATAGAAAACAGGCAGAATACGGTAGGATATGAGCAGGCATAATTGCATGCTTTGATATTTATGATGAAAGACCTGAGCTGAAAGAAAAATGACAAAAATGCTATCTTAGCCTTTTATGAAACAAAGAAAACCTGAAGGTCGTGCAATAGTAATTTTCATCATTCCTTCCAAAGCCTTGGCAAGCTTTGAAAATTCATATGTAATAGCAGCTAGCTTTTCTAAGCGAAAGTGCTTTGAAATCATCCTGGGATATACAGTATATAAAAGAAACCTTCATTTTTCAACCGCAACAAAAGCAAAATTATATTTCTGAATCTTAAGCTGACTATTTTAAATTATGTTGTCTTAGCTCTTGAAAAATTATTCATTATATTGTACAATTAATTTTCTTAAACTCAAAATGTTCTGCTGTATCTATTAATTTGAAAAGAAATTGCTTCTGCAAATTAGGAAAAAAAAGCTTTTAAAATTAGAATTTATTCACTAAATACAGAAAACATGTCTGGAAAAATTCGCTGACAAGCACAAAAAATGCAAGCTAAGAATACAGAATAAAAAAAAAGGATGTATTCTGTGAGATTCTTACAGCTGCATAGAATTCTAAATTTCGTTTCAATCCGAATTCCACTACGTACAATGTAAATGGTTAAATTTAAAGCTGTCTGCAGTCTCAACTTTGAGGCAATCTAAACTGCCTTTAAAGAAGAAGCATATTCCTCCTACTAATATTAATTTCTCATTTCTGAATGGGAGGGATTTATTTTGCTAATAAATTATTCTTTGTGAGTTTCTGCATTTGTCTGGACTATTTGGTATTTTTTCTATTTGTCTCTGAAACAGAGGTTGAACACTTTTTTAAGCTGTAACTTGACCCCAGTGCCTGCTTTCTCCAGGTGAGACTGAATCCCCAGCATCAGGAGAAAATATGAAAGAATAAGAGAATCAGAGAAAAAAAATCCAATAATTGGAAACTATTCCAAACTTCAGGGGGAAAAAAAGGAGTATTGGAATGAAGAACTAAGAGAAAAAATATCCAAATGTCTGATTTTCAGTCAGTTTTACCCATTCTTCATTAATTTCCTTTTTTCTTTTATTTTAATTTTTTTTTCCTTAGTGGTATTTCAGGAAGTTTACTTTTTGAAAGCGTGGAAAGGCACAAAACGTACATCTAATATCCCCAAAAAATTAAGCAACCTGCTGCCTTCCCTAGCGAATTCAAAAGAAAACGTGTTACTTCAATTAAAATAATGTTTTAGAGCTGACAAAAGCAAAGTAGAAGCCATTATCTTGTCTGGCAGTTTTTTTGAGAAGACTCTTTACGTGTTTCCCTCTAGACCATCACTATTTTCACATGTGAGCAAAGTAGTCCGGCACTGTGAAGCATCCAAAATCTTCTTTACTTCTCCCGTATCTCCTGGTCATATGGATAATTAGCATTTAGTTTCAAGACTTTCACATATTTTTTTTTCTTTTGATGTAATTAAGCCTTTCAGAACTGAGAGGCCATATATTATAAGTTATCTGCTACACTTAATTAATGCTAGGTACAAAGCCACACTGTTCTTAGCTGAGTGCAATTGCGCAACTGGATGCACAGAGTGAACAATAAAGTGCAGTTTAGATCCTTGTGCTAAATCACCAAGAAGGAGTGTTTGCTAGTGAACAGTGGTGGGAATACTGCAACACTCTCATTTAAAAAAAAAAGGGTCTATGATGGCATTCTGTGTGTTTTAAGGTTCAGAGAGGTGAAACAATTAGTTAGGTTCGACACCTAAAGGCAGTGGGACTTATATCCAAATTCTTATCCTGGAAGTTCTGCATTTAGATTACTAGAAGTAGAATCAGACACAAAGAACTAATTTTTTTATTGGTTTTAGAACTGATATTTTAGGCATTTAAAACCAAAAAATGAGAAACCTAACAGATTTCCAAGGAGAAAAAAACTGCGTGAAGATATCCAATGATCTTTGATTACAATAAATATAGAATCTGACAGTATTAGAAGACAAAGGTCTTTATGCTGAGATATCAAAAGGTACTTAAATATCACTTCAGTAGCACAGGTCACTGAGATTTGCTTTTCTAAGTCTGAAGGTGCCATGTTTTAATTTTCAGCATCTGCAGGAGAATTTTAGGTTTTGACTGCCTTCTGGAAGACAAAGGTTTCTCAGCAGATGTGGAGGTGTGACTTCTGCTGTTATCTTATTTACCTTTTCTTGTCACTCAGCTCAGAATAGGAAAGAGCAGCTGCCCTTAAGAATCAGCCTGCTTCCTTTGTCTATGCATTTTCAGTTTTCTATGAACATAGACTTTTCAGAGGAAATCATATCATTATGATTATGCAACTTTTAACACTTTTAAAAGTACTATTTCCTAAAAAAAAAAAAAAAAAAATGCAGCCCTGACAAGTTGTTAAAAGATTATCTCATAAATGCATGATTAGGAATTGAGAGAACTTGTTACTCTTATCATTACTAATAATATTATTATCATTGTTAACGAATACAATAAATCATATTTGTGCCATTATTACTATTTACAGTGGTAGTTGTGTTGATTCCTGTGTTTGGGGTACCGAGGCTTTACAAGGTAATGCTCTGTTGTATTAGAATCTGTATAAATCTACCAGTATTCTGAAGAGCTTGCCAGTGAAATACAAGACTGCTAACAACAATTGGCTACAATAAATGGGACTGGAGTAACATAGTGGAGTGAATAGATGTCATTTAAATGTCTCTCCCAATACAGAGCTCTGGAATTGTCCTCAGGAGGCAGCTATTTCTCTTCATTGGTTACATTACATCACAGAACTTTGCACTATGTCACTCCTAACCACTGTCATTATACCAGAATAAAATCTTACAGAGGGATATGTAAGGATGTGATGTTTCTACTATTTGAATATATTTTAAAACTGAATGAAACTGAAGATTTGCTCATTGCATCGACTCAGTGTGACACTGATCTTTGTTTCACTATTTTTTAAAAAAAAGTACTAAAAACTCAAATAAGATATTCTGGAATCTTCCAAAATCCTCAAACACCATGCTTTTAGAAGATAAATGGTCATTCTGTCTGCATTTTTAGCTGCTTATATAGTTTCAATGATCTAGCAGTAGTTCCCTGAAGAAAATATCCCTTGTTCCTTGACACAGAATCTGGGTGACCAGTCACGATGAGCCCCAATCTCTGCTGATTTTTGCTCACCTCCATTTGGTTTTTGCTAAAAATCGTAAGCATAGAAAATCATTCTGCTATAAGATATCATAAAAATGTTTGGAGTTTTTTTTAATATGTATTTTATAATTTTCAGTGAGTGTACACTTTCCTCTGTACTTGTCTGATGAGTCGAGGAAAGTTTTTATTTATTTTGCCATGATCAAACACTTTCTGTAGCAGTTAGGGAAAATTTTGTAAGTTTTTAGATGGAGTTTACAACCAATGTATCAACACCTTCAGCTGATATAACTGAGACTATGCTATATGATTGTATTATTTCAGCCAGCTTTATCTGCAAATAGCTTCAGAAGAAGTGGAGAAAATTAAATGTAAACGGGCTCTTGAAATAGAACAGAGAAGCTTGTTCAATGCTTTCGTCAAAATTGTATGTAGATGTGCTGAGCATGAATTCGTAAATCTCATCTAAATTGCTAAGAGACTCTTCAAAATTGCTAATGGAATCAGAAATTACACAGGGATAAAATGGAGTGAAAGTTCCAGTTGTGTCCCTGAGCTAAACAGGACACAATACCTCATTTCTGTCCAAAGAGTTATGTATATGGATGGGATAGGCAGTATCCACCTACTGCTTGAACTTAGAATTCTAAGCATTTTCCCCTACGTGTCAAATTTTCTTGGATTGGTCACAGACTTCCAAAGTTACTGGCATGATTGAGAGATGCACAGGCAATTTGATCACATTACTCTTAAGTCAGATTAAAAAATGGGGATGAAGCTTCACAAAGCTTAACGAGACCAATACACACTGCTGTAAAATACAAGTCGTTTTTTTCAAAATCATATATCTCCTATTTTGGTTTTCATTGAGAATATATAGTCTCAAAATATGAGCTGAATGTAGGTGATAAAATCTGGGGAGATCTTGGAATAACAGCTCTGGGCAGTGTAAGCTGCCTCATTTTCTCTTTGAAAAGGAGACATGAAATCACCTGAGACTAGAGGATAAATCATTACCACAGGTAAAGAGGACTGGAGACAAGAGAGCCTTGACTTCACCTAAACACTGGCAAATCTTGGACACAAGTGGAGTGAAATAATCTTCAATCATTTTTCAGATACTTGCATCTAACAAATCATTCTGCAAAAATAAAGTAATTACATGTAGGAACTGCTCTTCCTAAGATGTGGTTGTTTCTGTCAGGGTTGTACTCAAAGCTAATAGACACTTCAGCCACTCCAGGTTCCTGGAGAATCCTATACGAGTGAGAGAAGGTCTCTGGAATCGGGGTCTTGTGTCTTAGAAGAGGTTTGCAGCAAAATTATCAGTTAGGATTTATCCCAAATAAGTTTAGGATTAATCACCTGAGGTTACCTCGGCTACCATCTATATTAAATGAAATAAAAAGTCTCTGCAGAGAGCAGTTCAGTTCACCTAAGACTCAAGCACTCTGAAGGTTCCTATCTTCCTTCACTGATTACTTCCCTGCCTAGAGTGGCTGGGGCACTAATTTAGTAACCACAGTTAGGTGAATACAATAGATCTTAATATCCTATTTGCATTTTTTCCCCTACATGCATTGACACAACTGCTACTATTATGGGGGAAATAAAAACATAGTAGTTAACTTTTTGCACTTGTCTGTCCAAAGAGAGACCAACTAATGCATAATTTTCCAAATCAGAGACCATTCACGAAGTGGGGGTGGGAAGACGAAGCCTGTGTAGAGACCATCAAAAGAGAAATCCAATGTAAGTTTTAAGAAGATGAACTTTTCTCCTTTAGAAAGAGACACAACGAATAATTTGAAAAGATTTATAAGTACAGTATAATTCTCATAAAGAGACATATTTTTGTATTGATCTGTTTCTTGATCAAAAAGTCCAAAAACAATATAACAAAGCAAAATCAAAATAAAAACCAGCCAGATGTCCTTTTCGGCAAAAAAAGGAAAAGAAAAAGCAAAAGCAAAAAATAAAAAGAAAAAACAAGACAAAAAGAAAACAATAAAAAAAGGTACCACTGTTGAGGATTCTTGGTTGTTTACAAACTCAAAATTCAAATGTTTTCATCAAAAGCTTATTCCAGGCAGCAAACGAAGTAATCTTTTTGGAAAGTAATAGGATTTTATTCTCATGAGATCCCCCCCACAGAGGGGGGATCCTCCCCCCACAGAGAAGTGGCCACTTCCTTAAATCAGTCAGTCAGGTATGATGATACCTCAAATCCCAACTGCTTGGAACAAATAAATAATAAATGAAGATGGCATTTGAGCCTGAAAAATCATCCGTGAGGTTGAGATCCTCCCTTTTGGTGAACTCTGTAAGATGTGTAGTGTGGAAGCAGAAGCTAAAGGTTAGGAGCTTGACCATGCACTGCACTTCGGCTTGTAAGTTCAAAAGTGGCTACTAACCATGAACCAAACACATCATTGAAGGCTGGGGTTTTTGTGTTTCTTTTTTTTTTTTTTCAACTGTTCGGTCCTTATAGTCTAAGGTTTGCTTTCACTCCAGGGGAGTAGAGAGTCAGAAAATGCAGGAAAGAAAAGTTAGCATTCTTTCTGAGCACAAACCTGCTGCTAAGCTGGTATTTTGTATTGATTTTTCCTGAAGCCTGTAATCTTGAAAGCTTGTAACAGAGGATGAGGTAAATATCATTTTATTTGCTCAAATAGGTTTAGATTAGATTGAGATGAAAAACTAGAGACAAGCCAAATTAGGACTGAAAGCAGCAATTACAGATTATTGTTTCCAGCAGTAACTAGAATAGGTTATTTCACTGATAAAAAGGTTTGCTGAAAGAAAGAATAGGTGATTTTCCTTAGAGCCTTAAAATAATATCAAGAAAAAAATAGACAAGGAAAATATAAACAGAAATTCATAACAAATTTGTTACGTTGCATGTTTAAAAAGTGAGACTACCTGTAGAGTAAATTAGCATGTGATTTATTGAACTTACTTAAAATGTAAAGCTTAACAATATATATTCAGAATGTGCACTTCTAAATATGTACAATATGTGTGCTTAGAAAACTAGTAGCATATTTTTCATTGTGTACATTTTTTCTCATCTTGTTGAAAAACAAAGCACACCATACAGCCTGGAGGATAATAATAAAAATCAGCTCTTAAAAATAATTCCTTCGATAAAATAGTTTCTGAGGGGGGAAAAAAATGTGTACAAAAGCGTTCAAATGATACTGACAATAAGGCATGGAATTTAAAAGGCTTAACCATGTCTTATCTTAGAGTCTGTTTTATTTCTTCATCTTCTGAGCACTTCAAACATATGAGCTGTTATTCCATCTTTAGATCAGTAACTTTGAATTGTTCTACCTGTCATTCTGCAGTGACTAGCACAGCTAGATGTCATACAATGATTGTTTGCACTTTCATTCTTTCACATTAAATGGCAATCATCCGGTCCTTTTGATTTGTTTCTTTTATTTAGCCCTGAAGTTTTTACACTAGAATCTCATTAAAGCTGAACTAGTATACTCCTGTCAAAAAACTAATGGAAAAAGTTTAAAAGAGAAATATTTCACCTATATTGTCACTTACTGGTGGAGTTGCATTTATCAAGATTTGCAGAGTTTACTTCTTTAATATACGTTCTTTTGGCCTTGTTCACCTCTCTCTGCTTTTCCCCCGCTTCTATTACACAAAATTAGGATGATATGGTCTAATAAACCAGACACCTAAATAAAATAAAAGCAAAAAGAAAAACAAATTTTATCTCCTAGAAACATTCTTCTCTTTTCATAGGACAGATATTTCCTGTTCGTCAAGGATATTGTCAGAGAATTTTCCTATGCAAAGAACTAAGCACTTGATTGAACAAACATTGTTTACAGAAGTATAACTCTACGTCTGAGTTACAGGAACAAATAAATTAAACAAATCCTTCGCTGCTGATATTTCCAGGCATGTATAATAATCTTCATCATCCATGCAGACAACTAAGTCCTACCCTTGAAAATAACTCTACAACCTTTTTCCCCTCCAGCAACATTTAGTTTTTGATCCAGGTAAGGCCACTAATTACAGCATCTAAAAAATTGATTACTGTGCTCTTCATAAGAGTTCTCAAATTACACAGAAGTTATTTATGCAGAAGTATGGCTTGCTGTATCAGGAAAAGAAAAAATCATACAAGACCCATTTAATCTATGGTATGAAGGACAATGAAAAATATATCCATTCAATAAAGAATCTTCTTTTATCTTATGCTGCTGCACTGACAGATAAGAGAAATATATCATGTGGATTCTGATCCCTCTATGAGTTCCAGAAAATAAGATAAGGGTCTGCAAAATGCTGGCAAATTAATCCCAGTGAAATTACTAACCATTTTGTCTAAAGATCCAGTAGTCAGGAGGGATAACTTAGAGGTCACCTTTACTATTAACGTTAAGGGTTTTCTAGCTGGTATTGTGGCATACATACATTGTACATCTAAATGCCCGATCTAAAAATGAATTCCTCAGCATTTCTGAATATGCTCCATAGATTTAACTCAAACGGTGCAAGGATTTTTCCTCCCATGTAAAACGTGCTGCTTTAAGCCCTCTGTCTCCCATTTGCCTGTGCATAAATGACGACCTCTTTCTTAGAAACTTAAATGATGTGCAAGCTGCTAGATGTCAAAGGATCCCTGTGGTTTGAACACAAAGATAAGATAGTACTTATTAATAAAAAATATGAAATTACTCTGACATGTAATTGTTACAGAAAATGCCTATTTAAGAAATGCATATATAAGAAATAATGACCAAAAGGGAGGGCATTTCTCAGCAGTTAATGACTAGATAGAAAAGTTAATGGCTCCAGGTGAAGTCAAGGTCGCATAACTCAGCCTGTCATTAATAGCTTGGAAATGCCCAGCCAGGAGGTCATCACTGTTATTATGAGCCATAGGAATATAAAAATATAATGAAAAAAAAAATTACCTTTTTGTGTTTTGAAGAGTTAGAAGTAAAACTGTAGGTTGCCATGGATATGTTGTTCTGTTTACTAGAGTTATATCCTCTTAGCAGTTAAAGGCCAGGGTTGCAATTCAGCATGGTGCTAGCCAAAACAATTAAAGCACAGAGCCCAAAAAGCAAACCTCAGCATACTGCAAGATCAAGGATCAGGCTTATAATAAGTGGAAAAGCATTCCCCCAGGTTTATTTTCAGCAATGAGTACTTCCGAAGCAATAATTCTAAGGTAGAACCTGCCTCCTAATAAATTTGTTTCCTAATTTTCTCCATTTAGATTACATCTGATTTGTAACTACATCTTTACAGTTTTGCAAAAGAAATAGATAATATAGCACTAAATCCATATTTACTCTTGAAATTCTACCTTAGTTTCAAGTTTCTTTTTCCTTATTGATTTTCATAATAAGTTGTTGTTTGTTTATTCACTCTTAATATTTTTAGTTAAGTAAAATATATCTCAGAGACTTATCTGTGTTTTGAATCCTGTCAAAATCAGGAGTCAGATATCTTTTAGATGGAGCTCCAAAGATAAAGAATTACAGAAAATATGGTTTTCTTGGTTTTTTGTTGTTTTTTTTTTTTTTTAAATATTCTTTATATCTATTGCTTCTTCCCTGGTCTTAACCATTAAAAGAAGATAAACAGCCTTATCCAACTTTGTTCATTATCATACATTATGTGCATGTCTCAATCATATCCTCCTTTTGCCTTGTATATTGGCCAACATAGTATCAAATAAAGAGAACTGTACACAAAGACATGAAAAACACTCCTTGAGTTTTCTAGACCTTGCAGCTTAAAACATGGTATGGGTGCAAGTAGGTACATATAAATTGAATCCCATATTCTAGGCAAGTTTAATTATATGAGATGATAGTAGCTAATTAATCTGTTCAACACAGAGTTCTGAAACGTACTTTCAAAATATCTAAGGAAATAATTCAAAAAACACTTACAGAAAGCAAGTCTGATTTTCATAGAATTCATGTGCATAGTTCTACTATCCTGCAGCAACATGATGTAGTTTTTTTGTCAGAATGGTTTTGAGTCTAAACCTGAATGTCTTTTGCACTTGCCAATATTATAACAAACAGAAATATGCATACCAAGAAAACTTCCTAGAATAAGCACAAAAATAATAAAAATTAGGTTGATTATTATTACTCTAAGTCTCTCAGAAACGTATCGTTCTGTAGTGGCAAACTATTTCCAGTATTCATATTAAAACATGCTTATTCAAAAACATTTTTCTCTGGATTTATGTAAGTCTGTAACTGAGACCGGAGTTGGATAATTGAGAGCTGAATATATTTACACAGTAATCAACAATATGATTCTCATTGATGCTAGTATGACTTGGATCAAATTATTTCCTTTTACTGAGGACCAAAATCATGGTAAAAAAATCAACCAAATCTAAAGATACCTATTTGAATATATGTGGGCACACACACAGATATTACATAAAAACTATTTGAAAGAGAACCAAGGACATTGAGAAGTGTCTGTTAATATTTCTAAATCCTATATGTTCAGACACTCAGAGAGATTTCAAATTAGAATCAAAGGTGAATATAATCCACAAATCCTGTTTACCATCAAAACTGTTGTGCTATAATACAGATAGTTCAGTGAAGTTTTTGAAGCTCTACTTATGTACCCAGCAGAAAAATGCTTACTGCCACTACCTCATCCTTCCTACCCAAAAGAAGTTTGCAAGACAGATAAGCCTTCCAGAATAGTCTCCTGATTTGCATATCCAGGGGTTCTCAATAGAAAAATGGAAAGAAAGACATTCCAAGAAAGAGAACCCTCAGTATTAGTCTTCCTTTTTTTTTTTCCAAACCTTACAAGTAAGCACACTGAAGGTCTCCAAAATCTATGTATCCATTGCAGGCAGGAGTGTAAACCTCATAAGTATTCCTAAGGTCAAAATCAGCACTAAGTATTCACTTGAAAAGCAAATGGCATCTCAAAACCTAATAGGCTCAAGATCCTACAGGCTTTTCGATAGAGACGATGTTTATTCCCAGGAAAATGTCAATAGCTTCATTTGCGTAAAAGTGTGTTTCTAAAGAAAGAAACATTACTAAAATAAGTTTCAAGGTCTCAATTCAGTTTCAAAGACTGTTGTGGTTTAAAACCAGCTGACAACTAAGTACTCTGCAGCTGCTCTTTCACTTTCTCCCACCCATGGCCCAAGTGGGATGAGAGAGAATCGGAAAAAGGTAAAACCTGCAGGCTGACATAGGAGCGGTTTAATAAATGAAATTAGGTAAAATGACAGCAATGGCAGTAATTATTATAATAAGAAGGAGAGAGAGAGAAATAAAACCCAAGAAAACAAGTGATGCACATTGCAGTCGCTCACCACCTGCTGATCAATGTCCAGTCTGCTCCATAGCAGCGATCGATGTCTTCTGGCCAACTCCTCCAATTTATCTATTGGGCATCACACTCTGTGGTATGGAATATCTATTTGACCACTTTGGGTCAGCTGTCCTGGCTGTGCTCCCTCCCAGCACCTTGTGCATCTGCCCACAGGCAGAGCACGAGACAGAGAAGTCCTTGATTTAAAGTAAGCACCACTTAGCAACAGCTAAAACATTAATGTGTTATCCACATTATTCTCATACTAAATCCCCAAACCACAGCACTGTATCAGCTACTAAAGCACAATATTAACTCTATCCCAGACAAATCCAGGGCACAAGATTTTGAGGAGCTCTTTCCATTGTAGGGGATACAGTGGGGTTGATGTCAGTCACTTCGAAATGAATGGAAAAGAAGTTAATTTTTCTTTGTTGAAAAAACCCAACAAAACAAAGTGCATACCAGCACGACCTGTTTGATTCTATGAAGACAGATGCAAGTCCAAGTAAAGGTTTGTGTTAGACTGAAGATGGATTTTAACTTCGTTCAGAAGACATTCATCTTAATGCATGTCTAAACAGAGTAATCATTTACTCAATCTGTATTTTTCACAAGCAGATTAGGATAAGACTGCAGAAAGTCTTGAATATGGGATGAGCTAATAAACTCGTATATTAAACTGACATTCCAAAACATGGTTGGTTATAATTTAACAGAAATATAGCTACTATCTCAAATTAAGGAAAAAATGAGAAAGGCAAAGATATTTGAAACCATCTAGAACACTGACATTATTTTCATTTTAAAGAGTTATATAGTTGGGATTAATATTTATCATATGTTTGTGCAGCACATTGCCAGGAAAGACTGTCCTATTAAAAGGTTCATTTGGGACTATTGATCTGAATTAGCAAAAAAGTATTTTGGCCAGTTTTCTTAGTATCCTTTAGTAGCAGATACATCTAAATTCTCCAGACAGTATGTGAGGTAATTTAAAAATGGTAAGGCACATCATGACGTGACCAGTGCACTAACCCGAACTCTAAAGTGAAAGTGTTTTACCCTCTTACAAATGAATGTTCCAGAAAATTTTAAAAATCGAGACTATCTATTAGTAACAGAAAATAAATAAAAAGAAATTTAAAAAAATAAATAAATGAAACAGAAAAAAAGTCAAAACAACTATCCTCTGTAATTTAGGGAGAAAACTTGAATCTATTTGGTGAGAGATTAAGTGAAAGCTCTTGAGCTAACCTGCTTATCTGGTCCTTGCAGGTAGGCCCTTTCTTCTAGTCTGGTTTTCTGGTTCAGCTTTCATTAGCATCCATAATTTCTTAATTCTACAATCTCGATCTCTAGAAAAACTGCCACTTTCCAGAAGAGTACATAAAAATTTTGTTCTACCATTTTTTATAGCTTGCTGAGTTCCTAAAGCCACAGCTTCTGGACATCTGATTAATTACATGTCTTTCAGAGCTTTCTTAAAAAAAATATTCACCCTCTCAAAAAAAAAAAACCCCTAAACAAATACACAAAAACACCCCAACAAGGCAAAAAACTCACCTCCCTGCCAAAAAAAAAAACCAAACCAAACACAACACCCGCCCTCAAAAAAACCCCAAACTTCTCTTACAAAATTCCTCTCCTATCCTCTCTCTCTATTCTGGCAGAACCTGGACATAAACAGGCTTAATGCATACTAAGGTCAGCACAGTACTGTTCCTCATAAATATCCCTCCTCATATACCCGTTCCTGTAACATCAAACTGTTGAGTATGGCTCCTTACAGTGAAAATTATTTCACAATCAAAGCATATGAAGCACTGGTTTTTATCTCTCTTATAAAGATTGAGTTATATGCTTCACCTGCAAAGACAGTGAAAAGGATTTGAAATATTTGATATTTATTTGATGAATTATTATATTTGAAAAGGGATATTTTCACTCACAGATTTGAATTTTACATGTGGCTCACATTTCATTTAGGGGATGGAGATAAAATGAAAAAGGCAAAATAAAATGCTGTGGAAGGGTGTTCCTTAGGCCTATGTTTCATGAAATAAATCCCCTTATTTTTTACATTGCTCTTAAAAGGTCGTTGCTAAGATTTGCATCTTCTCTCTCAGCTGACCTCTTTCAAGATACTCTGGCATTTGCTGCATTTCTGGAAGAATAGCTTTGTGAAATCAGAAGTCTGTGTGATCAGACAAAGCTTTCCAGCCATGCAGTTCTGTTGCTCTGATCCACACCTACTGACATGCCAACTTACCTTGAGATGATTTCTGTATGGGAATTTAATCAGTCAGAAAGATGCAGAAAGAAAGGACTTAGAAGCTGAATTCTACTTAGCAGTCAGGAAAAAGAAAGAATTATAGAGCAGACTAACATTTTTTGTTCTATATTAAAGTAAGTAAATGAGTTAGGCAATTGCTTTCAAGACACTTAGAAACGTTTCTTAAGCCAGTCTTCACAATATCTTAGTAAGTTTATTTATTAACAGAGAAAAACACAAAATGCATTTTGTTTTTAATTAATGACAGCTCTTGCCCCTAATAAAAAAAAGAAAGAACGAAAACCACCTGTACAGCGTCTCTTGAATTTTACAAAGCAGAGAAGCAAGATTAAATCTGTACAGCAGATCTAAAGAAAAAGGAATAAATAACCTGGGGTAAGACCTCTGGAGACCAATTTAAATGGAAACTGAAAAGCAAAGGGTTCAATTGGCCTCCTATACATAAACATATCTTTGGATTTATTATAATTACTTTTAAAGCCAGAGAGGATCCCAAACTGATTTATGAACAGTGTAATAGCTGGGATTGAAATATCAGGATGGGTTATAAAAAGAAGAATATCATCCACATACAGTATTCATTTATGTTCCTGTTTGTGTGCATCAGTAATGATACAGTAAGTTTACGACATTTCTAAAAGCCTCAGGAAGTGTTTTGAAAGCTAATGTGGAGAAAGGAAGAAAAGATGGACAACGAAGCATAAGTACAAAACTGAGTGGCAAAAAAGATTCAAAAAGACTGTGGAAATTTTATTTGATTTTATTTTTTCCTGAGGAATGTTGAAGTTCATAACCAAATCTCCAAATAGATGTCTGTGCTGTTCAGTTTCACCAACACCCAGAAAGTGTAGCCTTTTTATTCACATCAAATACTATCATTGCATCTAGGGAGACTGCAAGGGCATTATTCTTAACCTTGTCTGACCAATGCATTAGATTACTCTCATAAAAATCTCAGAAATACCGGACCTTTATGTAACAGCCTGCTTAAAAGCTGTTTCTATCTTATGGCAAGCTGAGTTTGAATAATCCTGTTTACAATGCATTTCCAATTGCCTATTTTTATTTCAAGTATAGTAAAAATGTGATTTATTATCTTTTTTCTTTTTTTTTTTTTTTGTTACATTGTAAAACACAATGACCCTTGTAAAAATGCATTAGAGGTGCTTCTAAAAGAATTCAGTCATCTGCATGTACCCTGAGTCTCGATTAATATTCTAGGAAATCTAGCTCCTCATAATAAGGTTGCATTTTATTTTTAAAAGTTCTGGGAAAAAAAAGCAGTATAAGAACTTCAAATTTATTTTTATTTTTTTTCCCTCACACCTTGTTCATTTAACTGCTTCTTTGTAATTTTTGTATCTCCACTATAAGAGTATCCATGTCTGGCAAGATTGATCTCAATCTTGGGCAGATGGAGGGAAAAAGAGAGAAGGGTAAACAGGAACATGTGTGAGCATGTGTGTGAGAGAAAGGCCACTGCAAAATTTCAAATCAGTAAGGACTATTCAAATGGATTTTTGGCACCTGCAGCTACCAGTGAAGTAAATAGGAATTCTGGGAGTTGGTAGGAAAAAAAATCCTTTAAAAACTCAAAACCCACAAAAACACGAGTCATAATATGCTCCATATTAAATGACAATCTTCATAATTACTCACAGAAATATTCTAATATTTCATTAAAATAATTGTTTATCTAAGAATCTGTCATCTATACTTTAGCACTGTGGACTGGCCTTTTATTTTTCTTCATATCTGAGGAAAGAATACAGAATATATTTTCTGAGAAAAATGAAGCAGGTTAAGGAGCAATAATCATCCATCCTTAAAGTAGAGATAGCTGAGCTTCAGAAGCTAGTTTTCTTGTTGCTGGTATTAAAATATTTAAAAAAAGAATCCCCATTCTCATTTTTCCTTATATAAGTTTTTCATCTACAGGTAACACAAATGCTATTCTGGAAGAAGAAGGTAAATGAATTAGAGGTTCTGTAATGTTAGGTGATCTAATTTAAATCCACTAAATACAGAAATTCTGAAATTATCTAAAAAAAGAATTATGAAACATGCTTCTCTATTTCTCACAGAAAGAGTGATAAAAGTCTCACTGAATTTTTCTTGCCATGCAAGGGACTACTAGAGACAACTTTGAAATAGCAAGTGTCAGTTATTTATAGTAAATATTTAAAGTCCTCCATTTTTATACGATTATATGGTGACAATTTAAGGGACTGATGCGCTCTCTCATTTTTGATGTATAAAAAGCTATCCACTCCGAAATATATATTTACAGGTCATTACCTATTTCTATCAAATCATGAAGGCCTTCGCAAGTTTCCAAAAATTCCTCTTCAGTGGTTCTCATCTACCCTGGAAGACAGTGTCTTATTCTCTATTAAATAAGCAGAAAGTCTAAAAAACTTGGGCTTTCACATTGGAGAAAACTGTATCCTATACCCTGTATATACTTTGTCTTCGTTGACGTGGGTGGTCACTGCTGCTCCCTCTCTCCCTGAGTCTTAGAAATATACATCTAGTAAGGCAGTTGGCCCTTAGGTCTTTCCTTGAAAAAGGGGGTTCCAGATAGCAAGTCCTTTAAAACCTGGAAACCCACAAAAACACAAGTCCTAACACGTTTCATATTAAATTACAATCTTCATAATTACACCCACTTGCAACTCCAAGTGATAATCATATGCTGTGACTCTCTTCATTGGGATATACCTCATGATCTGTACAACATATTGTACCCCCATATAGAGTGGGGTTTGCCCAGTTTCTGCCCTGTGCTGATTTCCAGATCCTGGGTCCTGAAAATAAGAGGAATTATAATTTACTAGGTTTATTACTCTAGAACTTACTTTAGCTGAGGACAAAGGCAGATTTGTATTTAAAACTAGCAAAAGGCAAAAAATGAAGGTATAGCCACTTGAAAAGCTTACACAGTTTCAGCCTACAGTGGTGTGGTACAGGCATTGAATACATTCCTCTGTGTGGATTGATACTCCTATTTGAAGGAAAGAAAGAGCATTTTTAATATCCTGACCAGGGACACTGGAGTTTTTTTACACCCACTGACCTCTAGAGTTTGTCTCTGGATGAAAGTACAATATATGCATTTTAGTTAACATGCTCTCATCCTTTCCTCTGACTAAATGTGAAAATGAAGTCAAATGATGTCAAAATATGTGTTTATTTTTAACCCTATGATGTTCATTAAAAGATAGCTTGTGACTATTGCAGTGTGTAGCTGGTAGAAGGGAGTTGAGTGAAGGGGGAGCGCAAGTTTTGCTAAGTAACAAGAGAATAAAGATGGAAATACTTGTCGCTCACACTGTATGATTTGAATATAACCATACATTTACTTTCACATTGGGTAAACAGCCTTTCTTACAATACTGAGTTCAGAAGATAGGAAAGGGCAACTAACAGCGTAGTATGCAATTTCTGTGTCTTTGGTATAGCTGTGTATGTAGAACTCCAGATGGAAAATTATAACAAAGGAATATTTGTCTCCAGCCTTTCTGTATAAGGTACAAACCTAGACATGCACTAAGCAGCAACATTTCTCTACATTATTTGACCACTTTTAAAACTGCATCTGAACTTGAGCGATCTGAACGTCTACTGAACTATCCACCTGTATGTAGGTAGAACATCTTCGAACTACTAATTGCAAGAACAGCAGCTTGTTTAGTAAAACTGTGTTATTTGCTATTGATACCTATGCTCCATCTCCTACTTTATCATTTTTATCATCACGTGCATTTCTAGAGTAAAAATGACCACAGTGTCTGCTCATTCTTTCTTTGCCATGCTGTGATATGAGCAAGGATGTTCTGTTTCTCACATTTTTGAGATGATAAATAGATCCAAACTCCTTTCAGATTTCCAGAAATAATGAATAACAAATATTTTTCTTGACATTAGAAGTGTTGAAAGCATAAAACCAAATTCTTTGGTTTTTCATTTGTAGCTGCTTTGTCTGGATAATCTGGTGAACTATGATTAGCATTCAAAACTTCAACCTGTTCTCCTTGCCTTTTTATCATTTTGTCCTTCCTATTTCATTTTGCAGTCTGCATTGGCAGGGTCAGTCCATATAAGCTGTCTTCTTGCTCCATATTAGATCCTAGCAGGTGCATAAGAAAGTAGGAAAGATAAAGACTGGAAGATGTAAGATTTTCCTACACAGTAATTTAGCATAGAATAATAAAAAAAAATAACAGTTTAATTTTTTTTTTTTTTTTTTTTGAGGAGAGGTTATTTAAAGATATTCTGTAAATAATTCAGCTTAAATATGACTATAAAATTGTAGAAATAGTGGGAAGCAATGTTGTGGAATATGCTATCTGACTGAAACCAAAATTGATAAATTCAATCTATTCTAGATTTCTTTTTCTACATTCCATTATCTTTGACCTTGCAAAAACACTGTCTTTTGTTTAACTTAAAGCATAATACTAATTCAGTTGATTTACTCATAATCTTCAGGTTGAGAAATGTATAAACATACAGAGAATTAGAACCTTAATTTATTTTTCTGGAAACCAATTAAGTTGTAGATAAATGAACTAGTCAAAAAAAAAAACCCCTTTGTTAAAAACTATTTTCAAATTTGAAATGGTCTTCTGTAAAAATTCTGTTTAAAAGCAGTTTATGCCAATGAGATTTTGTTTTATGTTATTTTTTTTCACTGCTTATTAAAATTGGTCCAGTTTTCTAATATAAAATTTTGCTAATATCTGTATATACATATACAGATCCCAACATTTTTCTCCTTATTGTTTAAGAAAACTTATCCATCATATAAAATAAAACAAGCAATTGCACCATTCTGATTATATGGTTTCTAGATCATCCAAGTTCAGCTAAATTATACTTCACAGTACAATACAGTCAAGAATGCATTATTTTGATTTTGGAGACAGGGTAAATATTTTCCTAGCCTTCGAAACCAGCATGCAATGTGATGGCATGCATGGCGATGTTTCAATCATCTGAAGTCCGCAATGTATGTCAATGTTATTCTCCTTACATGGTAGCCCTTAAAGTATTCTTGGACAAATATAAAATAATATTTAAAAGAACATATTGTAAGACTGTTCCCTATGGCATTCCTACATTAGTGCATAAGCCTCAAACTGTGTTAGCCTCTTCCTTTGCCTTAGCTGAGTCTCAGAAGACAGAAAATTAACACTAAATGTAGTTCCTTTAATAAATGAGGGAGTGTGTGCTGTGACTTGAACCCAAAAAGTATTTTTTAGCTATGTGTCATTTTTGAAGAATTTTAGTGCACTTATCTAATATCTTTTATGGTGAGGGAACTGCATTGCAGTTAATGATTGTTCTGTTGAATGTTATTTATGCATATGTACCATAAGTATCACAGTAAAGACAGAAATGTTTTCCTGGGAAGGACAGATAAAATGGACAAGATATTAAACATGAAAAACCAGGAGTATTTCCAAATTATACTTGAAAAAAATCAAAGGAAATAAAAAGAAGAGAAAAGCTATAATAGAGTTCCCTATATTTTATAATTGCCCACTTAAAATTTGCTTCACATGAGTTACACTCAGGAAAGCAGTTTACGGAAAGGGAAAAAAATATAAAAGAAACAACCCAAACTCTATTGAATTATCTGTTAAAAATCTCTTCAAGATTACACAGATGTGTAAAGATTTTCTCAAAGACAAAAACTAAGTGCCCCGCTAACAGAAGCTCCCTAAATTGTATCAAAACTCAGTTTATATTCCCACAGATGTCTAACAAGCTGTGTATATGGTCTTGGATTATAGACTGGGAAAAATCAATAGCTTGCTGTCTCAAAGGCACCAATATAGATTATGAATCACAGCCAGGAAGTTGTCAGTGATCTCGGCTGCCAACAGTGCTTCAGTAAAGATATTTGCTAGTTCATATTCTTTTAATGTGCACCTTTCATATAAGAAACTGAACAGGTCACATTTTGATGAAAAAAAAAAAAGAAAAAGAAAAGGAATTTTAGGCAAAGACATAGTATATCACAAAATAATAAGTATCCAGTCTTATATGAATGATGACTTTTTACCCAGAAGTTGAGGGGTTTTTGTTTGTGGGGTTGTTTTGTTTTTTTTTATTTTTCCCCAGAAGAAAGATACACACACGCACACACACATACACACGCACACACACATACACACACACATACACACACACACTCCCCACAAACACACCAACCAATATTTTTCTCTGTTTAGGCTGTAAATTATCTCTATCCGCTGAAACTAGTTCATAAGTTGAAAGTAACAGAAGAACAAGAAGGAATGAACTGAAGTTTTTTTTACCGTATTTATCTATAGGAATATATAATATCACCTCAAGGAATTAAGAGTTTTTAATGTGAGGAAGCCTCTTGCATTACAGCTGCACAAATTGTCCATGAAAATAATACACTGTCACTGCTTTTCAAAGTACTACATTTAGTAAAATTATAGAGCCAGTAAATATAAAGGATTTTGCCCCATTTCATTTTTTCCAGATACATTTTAATTAAATAATAGGTACAGAAGGAATAATCATCCTTTTTGTAGTAAAAGTATATTTTGAGGTATTCTTAATACGCAGTTAGGCATCTAACCTACATGCACAAACTACTCTCCACTGGCTATGTAGAGAATGGAGTCTACAAGTTCTAAGCCTTCAATAGAATAAAGTAACTATTTATGTGACCAAAATAATAATAATAATAATAATAATAATAATAATAATAATAATAATAATAATAATAATCCCCAACAAAAGCCCAACCAACCAACCATAAAAAAGAAGAAACCCTACCCAAACCCTGTCTTTCTGGTATGTGACCATTTGTTGCTACACTAGAGTGCTATTTCGAGTGAAGGCTCTGGGGTTTGTCAAGTTATGACAGCTGTAAGAACTTGAATATACCAATAAATCAACCCTTGGAGATGCACCAAGTTAAGAGAAATCAGCTGCAGCATTTTAAATTGCATGAGGAAAAGTATCCAACCCAGAACAAGTGATCATAGTCAGATAAAAATTTTCCTATAGGCTCTCTTATTTGGAAATGGTATAGATCTGGAGTAAGCACGTGGCGAGGCGTGTACTTCCTGTGTTATCCATGTTTCTTCTGGTTTCTCTTTCTCCTGGATGCTACATTACATCTGAAAGTCTTCCACAATGTTGAGTGGTAGAGATCGTGAAGCTTGAGGAAAAAGACAGTGAAGAACATTTAAATCCAGGGGTACTGCATTTTTCTCTGATACACAAATTGAATTTGTGATCACAAATTGAATATTTTTTAACAGTATCAATAGCATGGGGACTTCCTTGTGGTTGATATTATATGTTGTAAAGTGACATCTTATAGAAGCCTTCTGGTACTTAAAAGTGACCTACAAAAAGCCTGGAAAGAAACTTTTTACAATGGCATGTTATCATAGGACAAAGGGAATGGCCTTAAACTGGAGGAGAGTAGGTTTAAATTAGACATTAGGAAGAAATCATTTACTGTGAGGGTGGAGAGACACTGGAACAGATTGCCCAGAGAAGTTGTGGATGCCCCATCCCTAGAAGTGTTCAAGAACAGGTTGGACGGGCTTTGAGGAACCTGGTTTAGTGAAAAGCATCCCTGCCACGACAGAGTGGTTAGAACTAGATGATTTTTAAGGTCCCTTCCAAACCAAGCCATTTTATGTTTTTTATGATTCTATGAAACATTGACAACATTGATTTCCAGAGTAAATCTATCAGTAAAAGGTAAGGGACCATTCAAAGAGGCTGGCATGGAATTGATTAGTACATATGTAAGAAAAATATTGCAGGAATAGTTGTACTGTGGTTAACCAGTTCTCCCCTCTAACTACAGCTATGGTAAACTTCACAGATGTTCAACTCCATGTACAAATGGATCAAAACTAAAAATAATTTTTGACTTGCCTGTTTGAGTAAGACAGAAAACTGATGACGGAAACTGAACATATCAGGATAATTTTTGCACTGCAGGAGACGAAAGCAAGTAGAGTAAGAATAATTAATCTTCTGCAAATGAGATATCTTTTTTGAAAGAGGAATTCAGACTAATTTTCTGCACGAGCAACATTCCTCAGGATCCTGGCCATCTTGTGTTTTGCATCAACTGGCTTATCCAAGGGCTTATTTCAGCATCTCCTATGCTTTTACACTGTCCAAAATTGTGATAGTAAAAATCTTTCTAAGTAAGATTTAGTTCTTGGTTTGTGTATGAGAAACTTCTACCTTTTATTTTTAGGACTTTTCAATCCTAAATATGTGGTCTTAGAATTCCCAAAATTATTTGTTTTAAGGACAAGTTTAATTAATAGATTCGGCTGAAAAATGGTGTGGAATAAATGAGAAGTGTTGAAAACTGAATTCAAGCATTTCTCGAAGAAAATAGAATGTTCTTTAGATGAAACAGACTAGTAAACTACTCATTTTCCACTTTGAAATAAGGACATATATCATGCAAATTAGGCCTTTTGCCTTAAATAAAAGAAAAACAATCAGCGTTAAATTGTATTCTTTTTCTGATCTTCCTGAAGCAACAATTTGAAAATCTTTAGACTATGAGCAGCATTCTTAGTGACAATTGCAAGTATTTCAGGTAAGAAATGAGTCCTCTTTTTACTTTATTACAAGCTTCTAGGATGCACAAAACCTCTTTTAACAAATCCTTATGGAAATATTACTGCACTTAGCTAATGAAACAGTAGGTTATATGTCTCTCTAGCAGCTGTAGAACAATTTAGGTTGGAAAAGACCCCTGAGACAACCGAGTCTAACAGTTACCCTAACACTGCTGAGTCCACCACTAAACTGTGCTCCAAGTGCCAAGTCTACATGTCTTTTAAATATCTCCAGGGTTGGAGACTCACACCACTTATGACTGGGCACCAGCTGGATGTAACTCCATTCACCCCCGCTCTCTGTCCCTGGCCATCCAGTCAGTTTTTTACCCAGTGAAGAGTGCACCCATTCAAGCCATGAGCAGCCAGCTTCTCCAGGAGAGTGCTGTGGGACACAGTGTCAAAGGCTTTACTGAAGTCCGGGTAGACAAAATCCAGAGCCTTTCCTCATTCACTAAGCAGGTCACCTTCTCAGAGACGGAGAGATCAGGTTAGTCAAGCAGTTCCTGCCTCTTACAAACCCGAGCTGGACCTGATCCCTCCATTTCCAATCCATCCCAGGCCCCTCCATCCATGTCTGCACTCACAGCTGGCCCATTGCAAATGTCGAGGGCTCCCTTGGGCTGCAGGGTTGCCCCCCTTTTGGACTATGAAGGCCCTAACGGCGGGGTGGTAGAGCAGGGTGTGATGGGCACCTTTCTGGGGACTCGGACAGCCAAGGCTGCCAGCCTGAACATGGGAGATGGGATCAGTCCCAGTGAGGGGAACTAGGGTCAGACACACACCCAGGATGAACAGAAAAGACTAACAAACCTCATGGAGGATAATCGTATAGGTTCTCTGTGATTAACAGGCCTTTAACTTTTCAAGCATCTTAGTACAATTACATGATTTAAGATTTTTGCTGAGCTGGGGAAAAGTCTTGCTGAAAGACTTTCACTTGCATAATACTCCACATTTTGTTGGAACATGAAAGGTAGTAACTAATATCTACAAAACATTTCATTTTGCTATGCATAAAAATAACAAGACTTTCAAGTACAGGAGCACTGCTGGATCATCATTACCAGAGATAATTAATGCAGAAGAGTTATCAGTGATGATCAGCTGGACTGAATTGCCTTCCCAAGGGGCTAACAGTCCATGCTACTGCCATTGACAGGGATTCCCTCCCTTGATCATTGCAGAGCTGCTCACGACACACGGCAATAGACCATCCAACCTTCAAGCACCCATTAAACGAACCTGAAAAATGTGCTGCAGCCTAGGAAAGACTAACTCCATTCTGCTCTAGTTTCTGAATCACTCAAAATACCCATGTGAGTACTTTGGATGAGCCTATGCCTCTTTGCCTTGATAATACATCTTTCTCTTTCTTTTTTTAGGACTTTCTTCATCTTCAGCTCCTTCATCAAGAATGAACACATTGTGTGGTAAAAGAGTAGTTGGATCTTGGTAGAGCATATGAATGCCTTCAAACAAGTTACTAGGAAGTGTGTTCCACTATGAGGCTTAACACTTTACTACATTTAATATCAAAAAATTAATAATATACATGTTTAGAGATGCATTTTTTGTTTGATCAGGTCTAGCATTTTTATGTTTATATTTTAACACAGAAATGATGCTAGCCACTGGCTTTAATTTGCATTTGTTTATCATAGTTCAGTCCCTTTCATGTGGTAAGAAATACACATTTCTCTAGTACTCTTCTTTTTTCCTGAATGAAATGCAAAAACCGGAATAAATATTTTTTTTGCAGCTGATTTTTCTCTCTATCCCTTATTTTATATGTATTCTGCTTTTGGTTTTTGTGTTGGGTTTTTGTGTTGGTTTTTAAAGGTTTTTTTGTGATGCTCCAAGCTTTTTCACCAGCTTTCCATTAAAGATGACGCTGAAGCCTTTAGATCTATGATGCTGTACAGGCTCCATTTCAAAATGCTGAAGTAAATGCATAACTTATTTTCTTCATGTTTGGCTATTTTTACTTCTCCAGAGTAGTGACTTCAGAACATTTAAGCGTGCTAAATAAAGAATCTACCTTATGGAGCATGGGATCTAGACACCTTGTGTGAATCAACACAGGCAGGTGACCAGAACTACAAAACTAAGGCTGAAATGCAAAGAGTGAGTTTATTCAATTTCCTCACTGACAGGAGGCTCCTGAAGCAACACCTGGGCAGCAGAGACACACAAAATGAGGGCGCAGGCACCGTCAGTCTTGGTCCAGTCCCAGTGGGCGGCGGGGCTGCTGTTTGCACCCGTTTATCAAGGGCCCACGCACGCGCAGTTTGCCACCACGCTGTGAGCTCCCCTGTGCTTTTTACGATCTCTGAGCTTTGATCTCTCTCCCAACAGGGAGCTCAAGCATGTCCGTGAGAGTGCTTCCAGGTTTCTGTAAACACCTATGTTATCTCTGCACAGAAATTCTACTTCTCAAAACAGACAGAGGATAAACAGCAGTAGGCATAATATATGGTTCCCCACACTGAAATCCTCCAGGCCTTCGTATTCCCAGCTGCCAGGTCATTTGAGCAGATCACTCCCCCTTGCCAATCTTTGCTTTTAACCCTTTCCTCCCAACAGACCCAATGTGGCGAAGTGGATAATACACTGGATATCGTATTATAGTACTTGTACAAACGTTAAGTGAAATGTTTCTGTTTGGTTGGTTTATGTGGTAACAAACATAACCAGTGTATATGCATACTACTTTTTAAAAGTAGGGAAGAGAAGAATGAACATTATAGAGGGAAAGAGCACAGAGCATGGGAAGATTTATGTTTATCTTCTCACAATACAGGAAACTCATTCTGCATTAGCCAGTAGTGGATTGTCCGTCATATTAAATTCTGACATCAACACCAGATATGCTTTGTAGACATAATTTTAGCTTAAATTGAAATTATTGGCCTGATTCTAGAATTTCTGTGTAAAAGATGTTATGCTGTTACGTACAATAATACTATATTATTGGTCCATGGGTATAAAAACCTATGGACCAAAAGATGTTTCTACTTCATCCGGTTTCATTGAAGATTAAATATATCTTAGTAGTTTCCAGAACTGATGCTTTTTCTGAAGGAAAATAGTATCATTAGTATCTTCAGGTTTTACCCTGACTTGATATTTTCTGCATTTTAATTTTGCCTCTCTTTATTTCAAATATCTATCTAAAAATAATGAGAAAATTTTATCCAAAGACAGCTAGGAGATAATTTAGGGCAATTCTTCACTAGTATAATACAGATGGATTTGGCATGACCGCATCTTCATTAAACATCTCACTGCTGCTGGTAACACTGATGGGAATGGAACAGAGGGTGTGATACTGTTTCATCTTCCAAAAAGAGGTTTCACAGAAATCTTTATATCTACCTTATTTAATATAAGATAGAGTTATTTCTTTGCAACTTGTAATGCAGGAAATTTCAAAAGACTAGGAGGTCACATGAAGCTTTGAATAACTGCCTTCACTGCATCCACAGGTCAGGTGTAGCTGAGTATCTGACCCATTTACCTTTTTCCCTCAAGTGCTTCATGCACTATTTTTTTTTTGGTTTGGTCTACTAAAAGAGCTGGTTTTATGACATCACGATAACACTGGTGATGGACAGAAAGATACTTCATACAAGTGCCTTAAGAAGTAGACTTCCTATTTTCATCACAACAATACTGTTAATAGAAACAAGCAAACAAACCCAGAAAATATATGTTGAATATCTTTGATTGGTGTTTTACAAAGTTTATGATTGGACTGTATGTTTTCCAAATGTCATCATAGCACTTTTTCCTTACTGGACTACAGTGATCCTTGTGGATCCCTTCCAACTCAGAATATTCTGTGATTCTGTGACTATTTATAAGCCAACAACACTGATCTGACTAGAAATCACTTCCTGAACAAAAACTACAGTATCTAATGCAAAACTACTCAAAGCTAAAACCACTAAAAGAAATATTTTTCTCTTGCAAAGAGTTTGTCATGTTTCTCCTAATACTAAATAATCATGCCTTTATGAAAATATCCCAGCAGAGAACTTGAGAGTTCTAGGTGTGAAGAAAGATAAATATGAAGAATCTAAGCCTGAGTAGGGGAAAGCTTTAAAAAGTAATGCTTTTGTGATCTTGTTATAATTGCCTCAGAAGACTGTGACTATTGATACAAAATTAACTGTAATTATTTGCCCGAGAAAATAAAATTTAATCCTGTGGAATAAAATTTCCAAGAAAGGAGTATATTGGCAATAATCAAAGATAGCTTATTCTCTTTAGCTAAAGGCTTTACTTTGTTAAAAACTGAAAGGAAAAACGATATTAAGAAATTCCCCAAGATTGCTTAGAAACAAATGAACACCAAATAAAATAAAATTCCATTGAACTCAGCTTTTGTATAGCTAAATTCACAAAAAAAAAAAAATTGAGATACAGCAAAATTTGGATGGGAGTATTGATTTTTTCATCCAGAAAGAATGCATAGTAATTTTCCCTTCTAGCTTTCAGATGACTGGAAAAAATATTCACAATATTTGTTATTATTCAAAGATACAGTTTTCTTTTCTCCTGGCTGAATCTAGTTTTTAGAGGTCAGAGCAATTTGAGGCTTTCTTCTTTGTCCTTCCTTCAGCTGCCTTTCTAGATCTTTTTCTGATGTACTCTGTGGTGTTGTTAGGAACAACTCGGTCAGTTGTTCTGTAAAACATGTAACCTTAAAAGCATGTAAGGTTCTGCCAGTATAGCTGCAGAAATCTTCATAGGTAGCAACAAAATAATTGTGCATGGGAATGCCAAAAGCTTTTTTGGGTATGAATTTCAAAGGTCTTTCTTTCTGGTTTTTGGAAATATCTATGGAATAACGGTATAAACAAGAGTTCAAATTAGTGATATTATGCATTTTTCAGGGAACTCTGATTCTCATTGTTAAAATAACTGCTAAACATTTACTAAAAGGAGAACAAATTTGGTGGTTTTACATGTCCTAAATTATTTAATCAGCTATAACTTTCTTAATTTGGAGTCAAGATAATGAAAGTGAGTTACTCGCAAACAATATGACATGCCATCCACCTGTTTCAGAAGTATGAGCAAGACAATGCAACTTGAACTACCAGAGACATTTACAAGCCATATCTTGCCTTCCCATATTATATTTTTGTATAAAGGAAAGAGAATAAATGAAAACATAGATAATTCTTAATTTTTACTTTTAATATCGTAAGGTTTCCTTTTAAAATTAATAAAATATATGAGATTTTATTGTTTTGTGGATTAGCTCCTAAATCCCCTATCTTTTGAGATTCAGTTCTTGATAGATGCTTTCACGTTAGCATTTTATTACATTGTTTTGAACCAAATTTCCTAATTGTCCCTACTTACTATACATGTATTCATATCACAGACAGTTCTCATGTACCATAAACTGAAATTGTTTTGGATAAAACCCAACTGTAAGATAGATTCTGTAAAGCACCTGGCAGACTTCAACACCAGTCCCTGGGACCAATAGGAGCTTTTTTGAAATTAAATTCCCTGAAATCTTGTGCAGTAGGAAAACTAGGTCCTTCAGATTACTGTTCATCTGTTCATACTTTTTCTGCAAGAGATAAGAACAAAAAAGCACCCCAAAAAAGCCACAAGAAGGCTTACACTTTTTGATGATATGTTTGGGGTTTAATCATTACAGCAAAAAATGAATTCTCTAGTAGGAAATTTTCACTTGGATGCAAGGCAAAAATGCGGGATTTCTTAGCTGATTTGAGCTCATGTTCTGCATTGTAATGAACTTTACATTTAACTTTCACATTTAGCTACATTCCAGAGGGAGAAAAACACTCTGTTGCTCCTGACACTATTACTCAAGCTCAAACTAGACAGCCTATGTTGTGGAGTCTGGATGACTCCTTAGGGCGATAATGAAAGCAACACCTAAGACAGAGACATCAGACATTCTTCAGCACTATGAACATCCTTTGTACTGTGAACAAATGATTTTTTTTTTGGACAAAACTTGACAGAAAAGCCCAAAGTACCATATTAATGAAGTAATAAACATTAAAAAAAATAAATAAACAAATAAAAAAGAGAAAGACAGATTGCTTTCTTGAAGATAACAAGGGGCAATATTTTCAGAAATCTGAATAAACAGTTCCAATACATATAAAATTATCTCAAAGTGATGAACTTCAAGTCACAAAAGGCAAGTTTTCAACAAATCCTGTACATCAACTATAAACTTCTGTGGCTAATGCTACAGCTAACACATATTTTAATATCTTGGATCATTTCAAGTTTGGCCATATATATGTATGTACACAACAATCTCTCCTCTGTACCATGCAGGCTTACCTTGAATGATAAAGGGCAATATTAGCATAGGATTTCTCTTCACTGCCTCACTTGGCTGAGAGAGTGTGTTTGAATTACTTGGGCTGAACTTCCCTTGAGTGAAACTACAAAAAGAGGAAAAACTCAGCACTTTTAGTTGTACAGAATGACCTCGGGAGAAACACGAGTATGTCAACAGCAAGGAACACAATGGCAGGTTATTTACACAGATGCATACTGGGAGGACAAGACAAAATCAGGGTAAACAGAAAGAAGAGAAGCTCATACTGGGCATAATAAAAAACTGTTCTTCGTAAGTAGAGTGAAGCACTGCAACTGACTTGAGCAGTCTCCATCCTTGGAGGTTTAGATCTGACTGGATGAAGACATGAGCAGCCTGATCTGATCTGAGCCCATAACTGACCCTGCTTTGACAAAAAGGGTGGACTAGGTACTTCTTGAGGTCCTTTCCAGCCTGAAATATCCTATGAAACTATGATTCCATGCTATACTGTTTTATCTCAAATGGCTAAATCCCTACTGAATTACAAATCTTACATTTCAGCAGTGCTCGCTGTTCAATCTGTCTACCCCACTGCAACATTCCAAATAGATCCAATTAAAAAAAACCACTTATGCTAAATAGCATACTGTTTATAACTGGGAGTTCATAAACTTATGCAAGATATTTTTGTGGGTGCACTTAATCATCCATCACAAGCAGTCATCCTTATTCATCCACCAGTGCTATTAGCTGCATGATTATTTCTATGAATACTCCTATGTGGAAAGAGAAGGCCTATTCATACAAGTTTAAGTATTGCTACAAGATTCCACAGACTCATAGCCGAAATAAAGAGCCTACAAAGAATGCAACTATGAAAATTATATCTGGAGATTTTTTTTTATTTTTAAAATGTAAGTATTTTCTGTTAGACTATCAGTAATTTCAGTCTTTCTTTTCGTATCGTAACTCATCAGAGTATTTTTTTGAATCACTGTAAATATTATAAAGGCTACTTATTATCTATTTTTAATATTTAACATTGTGTTCTTCAAGGTGCAAGAAATTAAGATCTCACGTATTTGTGCAAAGTTCAGGTTATTTTCTATACACAAAGAGGAATGTTAATTATGAAAATTGCCCCACTATGATCTCCTTTGTGCTTCTGCTTACTAGGTCAAAACTTGCACTTTTACTACAGTGAGAGAAATACAGAAAAGACCTAGCTCTTACCACAACAGAAATGACTGTTTCTATTCGTAGTGCAGCTGTATGTGTTATGCATACATACGCACAAGTATATATGTGTGTATATATATGTATACATAAGCATGCAGTTTGCAATATTGATCCATTTCTGTAATGGTCTAATGCTGTTTTCTGCTAAAATGATGAGCATGGTAATTTAGTATGCCACACATGGTCTCCTTCCTACCTTTGCTAAGTTTTAGAGGACATTGACTTTGTGCAATTTTCTTTGACACCAATTCAAAGGACTCTACAGTAAAAGGCATCAGGAAAATCAGGTACAGAAACATTAGAGAATTATGTATTAAGTCTGGTTTCTTGCTAAAAGTAAGCACACACACTGTTTTTCAAATGAAGATGTTTCAAAAGGCATGGAAGGGTATAAAAGAACTAAAATCTTTACAATATCATGGATATAACTGACCAGTTTCAAATTTATTATGGAATAGGCTATTTGCCATTATTTTAATTATATTGCAAATCTAAATAAAAGAGACTAAAACAATTTTTTTTTCTTTATTCAGACCAAAAATGTGACTTGTAAGGTTGAATTTTGCTCCCCTGATTTTAGGGAAGTTGTATTCAGAGCACCTGGAGATTTTCTTCTTGATCGAAAATAGTAAGACTTCAATTCAGAAAAATAATGCTGTTTAAAATGGACACTTAAACATTGCACATAATGAAGAGATAAAGTACAGACATTAAATGTATGTTCTCTTCCAAAATTATCCTGTATGCAGCTAACACAGATCTTAATTACAGTGCCTTCCACTCTGTACCCTATAATGGCAATTGAGACTGACATGGATGTCTTTGCTATTAATACCCCAAAATGGATCATTCAGCCATGGCATAGAGCTTTTCCCAAATGGAGGCCTTTGCTCTTCCAGTCTGACAGGATTTCAGGAATATTTACTTTATTTCACATTTTCCTTTTAAAAAATTTTCTTCCTGCTTTTTGCCAGGGTGATCGTATAAAAGCAGTTGTGGCAGTTGTTACTGTGCTACACAACCTGCCCATGGATCAGACTTTCTCAGTACCTTTTTAAAGAGTATATTAAAAATTAATATGAGATCTTTCAGAAATGACCAAACAATTTGTATGTCAGTTTTTATTACTTCACCTATAACAATGACTGTTCTAAAGGTTTATATACTAAATATTAGCAGTATGCATTGTATTAATTATGAACTTTTTTCATTACTTTCTTGTTATAATTTATTTGGAATGTGCCATGTTTCTGGAATGATTCTGGTGGCTAAACATACAAGGTCACTGTGGGAGCTTGTCTGGACTGAGAGCATACACACAAAGTAGTGGATTTGACAAGAAACTTACGGACATCTGCACTTTTCAGAACAGCTGCTAGAGGCAAGCCAGAATTCACTAGCGAGTCTAAAATGCCATGAGGCATCTATGCTCTGGTACCTGAATCACTCTTCTGACTTCCAAAATCATGAGAAAACAAACAAACAAACAAACTTTTCTCTGTAGATTTTTTTTTTTATTGAAAGAATGCTTCAGTAAGCATGAGCAAGCACTTCAAAACAGGGAAAATACATAACCGGGTTAACTATGAGCAATTACATTCTTTATTCTGAGGTCTTTATAGGCCCAAATAAGAAGTCTCCCATTAACACAATAAAATATTTTATTTCAAGTTCACATATATTTGTCTTTTTATGGTAGCCTACAGACTTTATATTTCTTCAGTAAATTAGCATCATATGCAAGTCATGAGTCACAAAAGCAATGTGCCATATTCAAGAGAGACTTTTTTATAGTCAAAGGAATGCTCTACGTGTTTACACTGTTAGTGGATTTATTCTTTGGTGTACTTCAAGGTGTAAGACAGTTAACTATGAAACTAATTGAAGTGCACATCATGTCCAATGTAACTTTCTATTAATAACTAGGAAAGGAAGTAGATTGGAAAATAGGATAAAATGCATCTTGGGTTCATCAAAGACAGATCATGCCAGACTAACCCAATAGCTTTCTTGATAAGACAACTGATTCTCCAGACAAGGGAAAATCAGTAGATCTAATCTGTCATGACTTCAGAACAGCTTTTGATACAGTGCCACTTTCAAAATTATTTGTTACGGTGGTAAGGATGGGAGTTAGGCCAGGAGTTGTAAAGTGGAAACAGGTAGGTCAGAAACAAGGAAATAAAAGATGAACTGTTCTAAAAGGAAGGGTGCTGTGCTGAAAGGAGTTCTTCTGAAAATAGTACTGGGTTCAATCTTTCCATTGCTGATCTTGATGCAAAAACTCTGCAAGCACTTGTATACATTATCAATCACCATCATCATCAAAAGAAAAAAAAAAGAGAGAGAGAGATGGGACTTCTAAGGTGAAGATGGAGGGGCTGAACCACATTCTTCATTGAATTTCTGAAGTGTTCCCACATCACAACTGGGGACTCAAGGCTCAGGAAAGGTTCAAAAAACCCAGAACAGCAGGCCCAAGGCCAAGGTCCATTAGAGTTTAAAATCTAGTTAGAGACAAGAATGACAAGTTGTTTACTTCAAAACTGTGCAAGGACAGACATGCCTATCAGTAAGTTCCCTGTATTAATTCCCTGCAAGAAGTTCCTTGTATTAATTTTACCTGATTTAGTTAATATTAATTTTCAGCAATGGAAATACAAGAACCTATTTAAGTAGAGACCACAAACCTTGCGGCTCTGCAGTGCATTTCCCCCAGTTCTCCAACAGCAGCAAGTTGCTCATTAGTTGTTTTGTATGCCTAGCCAGTCTCTTACTGCCGTCTCACAGATCTGTTATCCATGCACTTTTTTAATCTCTTTTTTCGCATGTGCTAGATCTCTGCCACCACAATCACCTGTGGCAGGAGGTTCTGAAGTTTACTACTTGCTGTGAAAAACCCCCATTCTTTTCTACTTGTTTAGAAATATCTCCCAAGCTTCATTGAATGCAACCTATTTGTAGTACACTGTGATTTTGTGAACAGCATTTATGCATTCAGCCTTTGTAACTTCATAAAATACAGCTAGATACATCCGGTGGTTTTGTGATGTTTTAAGAGCAGTCTCCTGGAAGAAAAAAATTCATTCTCTTTTTTTCTTGTTATTATTTTAAAGAATGGCAATGCAAAATTGTAATTTTTAAAATATTCCTGGGTTTCAGTTTAACATCATCGTGGTTTACTCACAGCTGGCAACTAAGCACCACACAGCCTCTTACTCAGTTCCCCATCACTCAGATTGGGAAGAGAATGAGAAGAGTGAAAGTGAAAAGACCCATGGGTTGAGATGAAGTCATCTTAACAGGGAAATCAAGAGTTGTGGATGCAAGCAAAGTAAAACAAGGAATTCATCTACCACTTCCTGCGTGCTGGCCAGTGTTCAGGCATCTCCAGGGAAGCAGGAATCCATCACACCGAATGGTGACTTGGGAAGGCAAACACCATCACTGTGAACATCCCTTCCTTCATCTTTCACTCAGCTTTATCCGTGCAGCCTGCTGGCTGGTGGGTGGTGCGAGAGGCAGAAAAGTCCTCGGCTCTGTGTGAGCATGGCTCAGCAGCAAGGAAAACCCTTGAATTATCAACACTGTTTCC
Organism: Cnemophilus loriae; assembly: GCA_013397755.1. Classification (NCBI taxonomy): domain Eukaryota; kingdom Metazoa; phylum Chordata; class Aves; order Passeriformes; family Corvidae; genus Cnemophilus; species Cnemophilus loriae. Next base: position 3,073,844 of record VZTF01004030.1, read on the forward strand.
AGCTCTAATCCAAAACACAGCCACATATTAGCTACTAAGGAGAAGATTAACTAACTTTTTCCCAGCCAAAACTAGCATGAACATATTTCAGCAGTACTGAGGTTGCTTCATGTTCTCATACCACTTCTGTAATGCTGTACATTGAGCTACGTGATACAGTTTCATATTTTATGTGACAAATGAAAAAAGACACATCAGTATTGTTTGTAAAACTATTTGTAACTATGCAAAGATACAGATTGATTCTTTTTACCTTTATTGAATCTTTATGGAATAGTAAGTTGATTATTAGATAATAATTGCCAGCTTCCATCTCTATGACCAAATTCCCTATGTAATCATAGATAAATACTAGCTTAATAGACCCAAACAAGTCATGGCTGTACGCATGCATAATGCTACAACTGCCATTCCACAGTGTCCCACTTCTTGTTATCATAACAATTGCTATTGATTTATTGAACTTTTTCATAGCCAAGTGCTAGCCTTTTAAACCATGCTAACAAAAATTGTGCACACATGCACTACGGCAGAAAGAAAGGTCACTGAAACAAAAATCTAGTGATGAAATAAACAATTTCGTAATATTTCTCCTCTCTGAATACATTTCTCTAAGGCTCATACTAATACAGCATGGTACTTATTACTGTTTAAAATGCATCCTCAGCAGTTCTCAAATGTTTGTTATAATCTCATTTCTATTATTTCTTCTCAAATGATTCAAGAATTATTTACTATTATCAGTCAGGACAACTCAATAAAGAAATGTGATATTTGTTTTCAGTATTCAAACATACTTAGAATCTTTCACTCTAAGGCTTCTTTTATATATTTTTTTTTTAATTTGTGGGATGAACAAATCTTCAATTTCTTGATAAATATTTTAGAGACTAAAACTGTTCCCTGGGACATTTATATTTTTAGCTAGGGCAGTGTTTGCTATCTTTGTGCAATGTCTAAGGTATGCAATGTGTTTCACAAAAATCTGGAAAGAAGAAGTCTCTGTCCTCAGAATTTTGCAGCCTTTCATGCACAGTCTAATAAAATAAGGCACTGAGCAGTAAAGGAAGGAAAAATTTGCAAAATTATACATTTGGAACAAGACACATGTCTTTTAAACAGCAACAAAACAACAGCAAAAAATGTCAACCATAACGGCATTTAGAAAGTTTCACCATTTACCGCAGCACCAAATTTGATGGCTTGATTTCTCTAGTATTTATTACTGTAAGAGTGGAGGAATGCAAAATACCATGGGACAGTCAGGTTCTCTTCAGTGCTGAATACTAACGGAACATTAAGGACAACCACTAAACCTGCAGCATGCTGACGGACTAATACCTCAGTATAAAAGAGGTTGCATTGGTTGTGGTGTTAGTGGAAGATATGAACAGAAAGCCATGAAAAAGCAGCTAATTTAGAAGGAGTAAAAGATGTCCTCTTAGTCTGACAGTAAAATAACTTTACTGAAAACAAGGTAGGGAAGCTTACAACAACATCAACATGCTATCTAGTATTTAAATAAATATAATTTCAGACTCTAGCACTTTAAGCATTCTAATATGAAAACATTACACAGTATAACACCAAAGTAATGTCTTACCAGTCTGGGGCAAAACTCAGCTACTCTTCCATTTCTGAATCCTCAAAAATCTCAGAAGTCCATTTAGAGCATTACCGCATTTTTCAAATATTTTAACTTTTCTGCCCCAGACATCTAAAGACTTAACCCTTTATTTACATGAAAAAATGAATAGAGAAAAAGAAAAAAAAGAAATAGATCCATCACCCTACTACTCCTACAATCAACAAATCTACAACTCAGAGAATTTTTGTTCCTATTAAAGAAAGAAAACAAACTAAAAAACCTATGAACTCTTTGAAATAACTAGCTATTGAAGAAAATATTAATTTAAATCACACACACATTGTTCTAATTATTATTTTTCTTGGAAAATGCATATTGAGCACATTCTTATGATATTATATGGAAACATATATATGTATCCTACTAACATGGCTAAGTTAGAGTAGCTATAACAACTTGATTTACTTTCTAAATAGACAGATTACATTGTCTTGGGCTTACATGGCAAGGCGTTGGCAGAAAGGAACTGTCATGAACTGGCCACAACCCTGATTCCCCATCCTACCTGCACCACTTTGAGCAGGCAGTGGGAAAGGAGGGGGAAGAGTTGGGATAAAGGAGTGAAGTTGAGCCTGGGAAGATGGGAGTAGGATACAGAAGGCATTTTTATTTTTGCCTTTGTTTCTCACCACCCAGTGATATTTTTAATTAACAATAAATTAATTTTCTCCAAGTCAAATGTATTTTGACCATGACAATAACTGATAACTGGTCTTCCTGACTTTATTTTGACCCATGAGCTTTCACCTTCTGTCCTGTTGAGGAGGGGAAGTGAGTGTGCAGCTGTGGGGGCATTTGGCAGCCACTCAAGATTAACCCACCACAATCACTCAGATTAATTCTATTAAATCAAATATTATGTCTTCCAAATACAACAACGAAACCCAAACACATAAGGGTGTGAGCTCTGTGAGGAGCGCTGTAGTTGTAACTCTTGCTGCTTAAGTTACTTCCCTTTATGAATTTAATTCTACAACCTTGCATAAAATGGGAATCAAATCAGGGGGACTCTATAACAGTGCCTTGACCATTTGCATTGCCTTTTCTCAAATTAACAAATTACATTTTCTATTTTGCATTAAAATATTCGAGCTGTTACTTGATAGATTTATTTTAAAGACTTAATGCAAGTTCTTGCAATTTCATGTTAGTGCTTTCAGATTTCTACGATTATATCATGCAATCTGATTTTATTTTAGTTCATTAAACAGCTAGAGGCTTTTTTTCTGCTTTTGATGCTTTTTTTTTCCCAATACCGATTCCGTAACATTACTCTCTTTTGTTCTCTTTTCATTCAAATAGCTAAATAACTGGGTTTGTGTATCCTGATGTTCAAAGTTCCCTCTTATTCCTTGTTCACTGCCTACTTTCTCTTAATAACAATCTTGATACAACTGGTGTTCGTTTAGCTCCAGACTTCTCTCCCTTGTTTTTTCTCCCTTGCTTATGACTCAGACCAAGTAGATGATGCATATTCTGAGTCTGTCAGACAATCCTCCTTCTGAAAGTCCCTATTTTTCCCCACGAGGCAGCTTTAGCCTAGGACATGAAATCAGCTACTTGCTTTAGTGTTTCCATTGTCTGAAATCTCCCACTCAAAAAAACCCCAACTGGGTGCAAATATAGAAGAACGTAAGAGTAACCTTTAGCCACAATGAATAAGGAAAACTGATACTATTAATAGTAACAAGCTCAGGGCTTCTCCATATTCTAAAGAACTGAAAATAAACCACCTACTTATTTGCAGTGCAAATGGAAGAAAATTTGCTTAGAACACTCACAATGTTAATGTTAAATCATGGATCCCTCAGGAACTGACAGAAAAGTAACAATTCATAAGATAATTCCTGAACTGATTTGCAAAATGATGAACAGTATGTTACATGCATCTGAATTTTTGCTACTCCATCACTTTGAAAATTGTGTGTGGAACTTGAGTCCTTGTACCCAAGTAGTTTGCTGGGTGTTTTTATCATGTTTTGTTTGAAATACGAGATCAGACCTCTTTTTCATGCATTCTAGAAGTGCATTTTTATAACTGTAGCATTATATATTCCACAGTGTGGTGGTATGTCCACAAATCAAAATGCAGCCTCCAGACTGAAGAAGTGAAAGAATTTAAGAAAATTAAGTAGTATTAGAATTTTTATGCAGATTAGCAACTATAATATTAAAGGCAAAAAGACTTTCAAATTTAGGTACAAGGGTCTGGGAGGGATTGCTGAGATCATCAATTTCAGGCCTCTAGTATTCCAGGAAGTCACATCATATAATCTTTTTCATAACCTTATTAAACTCCATTTAAAATGCAGTTCATTATTTTTGTCAGCATTACTGTTCCAGGACCTCACTGTGCTGATAGTTGGAAACTTCACTGATTGCAGCTAGAGTGTAGCTGAACGCTGGGCACAGAAACACAGACAAAAAAATTCTATCTATATCTCTCCAAATCCCTAAATAATTGTCATAGTTCTGTGGAACTGGGTATGATGCCTGTTAAGCCAGTAGTCCTCAAAAGTCATATATGGCACAGCATATCCCATCTTTGTTAGGAGAAAATTAAAAAATTATACAAGAACTTAGCACTTTCAGAACTGCATAAATGCACTCTTAATTAATCTAAATCTGATTATACAACTTTCATTGCTTTTAGTTTTAAACCTTCAGACTTGGACAACATTAGAGATGAAGCTAAAATAACCACAAAAGTTCTTTCCTGATCTGAACAATTATAATGCACAAAGGTTCTCATGCATGACTTAATCTGATTACTCAAGAGGAAGGGTCTGTCAGAAAAGAAAATCTGAGTTTTTCTTGATACTGATGGAATAAGTGAAGGACCTTATCTCCAAGTTTTCTCCAGGCTTCTTCTTCTATGGATGGGTTCAAGGGTGTAGTATTAGAAATTATATCCTATCAACTGGTCAAACAGATAAGACAACATTTTTATTTTTATCAGCAAAACCCTTATTGCTCATGAAAGGGTATATCTTTCAGCACAGTTCTTTTACCACACTATTGTTCAGATTACTAAGCTCTGTGTATATTTCTTGTCTGTTTGCCCCCTCAGGACATCCTTGAAAATGAGACATGTTGTTTTAAGGCCGCAAGGGTTTTATCCGTGTGTAAAAAATTAAATAAAATAAATTCAGAACAAATACAGCATTAATATTTTATACATATATTGCTTTAATATTGCATCAGTAGCAAATTAGAATCCAAGCCTAGATTTTCATGTTTTGAATATTAACTGCTGAAGTTTTGTCAGTAGCCTTAGGAGGGTTTGTTGGATCTTAACGAAGCATGACAGAAATTATGGTTGGTGTTCACACAAAGTGTGAAGTGTCTGTTTGAAAACTGCAATAAAGTGATGTCAGAGAAGGAAACTGTCTGCCTGATCTTTAATCAACAATAGTAAAAGCAGGCCTGGTACTGCACACTTACTAAATCTCCTTATACTTTCACAGAGTGCAAAAAATAGAAGTACTGGGATGCATTAGACACACCCTTGAATGATCATTACCCTGAAGGTAACAGAGATAGGACTATCTCACATACAATCTCCACTGCTCGATATAATATTGCCTCATGTATATTGGCCGGATCTTGCAATATGTTTATCATACAAGTAATCTACAGTCCTTCAAGCATTCTCATTAAATGCACTAGGATAAGTTTAGTGAATAATAATTTGCATTCAGGAACATTTGCAGGACAAGATATCCAAATCTATAAATTGAGATTTGTATCTCCTGTCCAAGCTATCATTCCAGGAAAACTTTTCTGTGACCATCCTTGGTCTTACAACATGGAAAAAAAAAAGAATTAATTAGTTCATACATACTGATTGATGGCTGAAAATCAGCATTTGCAAGAGTTTTTTTATACAATTTGAAATCAAATAGCTACATTAACAAATATATTTTTATAGAGATAAAAACCTTGAAAAAGTACTATTTATATTTTTAAAGATCATCTGAACTCCAATCTTACAATTATTCTTAAACAGAGCCACACTAACAAAGGCTTTGGTTCTAACTGAAAGCTGACAGATCAGTCTTTCCAGTAGAGGAACTCTTTATCTCGTTAGGAATAAGACCAAAGACATGTATTTTAAATAGTTAAACCTGGGCCTATCTTTTAATTTTTGTGGAAAAATGTAAAAAAAATTAATTTGAAAAAGTATTACTGAAAGTTACAAACAGTGCAGTTGTAGAAATGATCAGTGTGTCTGTGATAACAGTCTGAGACAATGTAGGGACATGAGCAAGGCAAAGTAGTTTCAAAGGGTGCAAAGTCACCCAAAAGAAAAAGGACCGCACCATTTAATATGTGTCTTCTGCACATTTTTCAGTAGTTCTCCCAGTCCTTACAATGTAAAGATCTGTTCTGGATCTAACATCTTGTTTTCATGGGGAAGACTGCTGAATTATCCCTAGCAGTTGTACTCTGTCCGTCTCAGGAGATCAGGGACTGAACCATGACTCAGAGAGTCACAATATAGTCCCTGATTACCCCTTGCTCCAGGAAGAAAATAAACTGCATTAGCCTTTTACCTGGTACAGATGATTTCTCCTCTCTGTACCAGACAGGCTGTGCTGGTCAGTATGTCGGGGCAAGGGTCATAGCCAGACATTACTCACTCCCCATGCATCTGCAAAGGAGTGGGAATAGCTGCCTTGTAGAGGCCATTCACCCTTTTGTAATGCAATCTCCACTCAGGGTAAATTGCACTGTGTAAGAGGGCACTTTAAGCTTCTCTCTAGGAGAGAGGTGTATATGACAAACTCCTTTCTTGTCCTGTATCTATAGTATGTGTTTAGGCAAATGACTTTGAAGCATCAAAGCTGCTTATATTGATCTTTAATCCCTGATCTACTGCAGTAGAACTTGATATAACATCCTACATTTCCTAGACAGCTGTCTTTGCAAAGTGAGGTCAATGGAGATATACTATTTAGCACCTCACAAGGTTTAGTCCATGTATGAATGGCCAGCAATTATCTGAGTGCCCATTTTCCCTATATATATTTTAAATGAACTATTGCTTGTGGTCAGCATATTCTTGTTTGTTTATTAACAAAAGAATATTATGGCCACTAAGAAAAAAAGATTCTAGATCATCATGGTAAGGAAAATGGTCTCTCACCTATAAGCAGGCGAGCAAGGGAAGCATGTGAGAAAGACACTCTGTATTTGCCCCTTGTACTTCTGCATGCACAAATCAAGAGTAGTTTGAAAGGGAGAGAGAACATAATACTTGTAGCTTTCAGTTCTGCAACATGAAAGGGAAACAGAGACCCGGTTCTTGACCAGTTCAAGTTGTGCCCTTTTGGTAGATTGCTTCTTGGTCCAGGAAAGTGTAAAACTGGAGAGTGAAAATTCAAGGAAAGTGGAAAAAAAAAAAATCATGCACTGTGTCAGCATCCATTATTTCTTTGAAGTTCAGTTTGTTGTCTGCTGTCATGGGACTGCCTTCAAAGTCTGCACAGAATATTTAAAAAACAAAGTGAAAAAGCAGGCAGCACTTTCCCGTTACAGTCTGCAGATATTTTGACACTCCAAACAATAATCATGGGTTTCCCAGATGCTTGACGTTACATAATTTGTCATGGTGTCTGCTGTGAGTGCCCCTGGACTTCATGTCTTACTATCCTCCCTCTCTTTTTGTGTCACTTCAGTGGGAGTAGGTGTCATCAAGAAGGTATATGGTGGTGATAATTCAGTATTTTCACAAAGAGGGATTTTCTCCAGAAAAACTGGTATTCATTCACACCAATAAATGAATGAAGACAAGTTTGCCTATGTAGACCGTTACTGAATAAGCACAATCATCTTGGAAAGAGGACTTCAAGGAAAATGATTAAATTGGCCTTTGTCACAAGACTGATACTGAGCAATGCAAAGGATTTTCAAAATGCTTTCAGATTATCGAGTTACTAGGAGTACTCTGAGGTTTTTTGCACATAAACAAAGAGGAATAATATATTGATACAAAAAGGAAAAATACAGTGTGCTAGATATATGTAAGAGATAGGAAAAGAAGAACCTCAAAAAAAAAAAAGAGGAAAAGATAAGCTATACAAGTCTCTATTAGATACAGCAGGTTTCATCATTACTCATGCAAGTGTTTCTTATTGCCTTTAGAGGAAGATTTTTGACTCAGTAACTAACAGAAAGATAAAATATTTAGAAGCAACACTCCCTGAAATGCCATATATATTCTGTTTTCTACTCCTGCTTTGAGAATTAGAGAATGTGGAAGATCTCACTCTAAAACAAACAGTGATAGCTCCCCGCCTGAAGGAAACTGTAAATCTGAATTAGTCATAGTAAGAAAGTAAACGTCATGGAAAGCCTACTTTTTCTGACTCTAGAAAAATCTAAAACTGTGTCTTTGCTCAGCCTGCGTCTCCTTGGTGCTGACATTGGGTGAAACGTATGCTGAGGAAGCTCAGCTGAAGCTTCTGACATATCCAGGATATCCTAGAAAAGACTTAGTAATTGTGAAGCTAAGTCTTCAGTATAGAGAATGCTTCATATCACCCAAACAAGGGTACTTGACACAAAAGTGGCAGTCCTGAATTTTAGCCCATCCTTACCCTAATAGAGTTTGAGACTTCCTATTCCTTGTTAATTTTGTTAATTTTGTTTTTCGATGCAAAATATTATTCATGTGCACACGCACTGAGGGAGCAGGAGACACAATGCAGGACTTCTAAGTAAGAACATCGCAAGGTGACAAAATTGGGAAATGCTCGTCTTTCACAGATATGATGTGAGACCAGCTGTTTCGTGCTTACAATTGCCTGGCTACAGACACTTTCTGAAGTGGCCTGCTGTTGATGGTAAATGGAGTGATCTCTACTTCTGTGTTCAAGATTCTGTACTTTAGGCCTTAGTCTAGATAAACTAAGTAGCCAAAGTAGGAAGTTTGTATTTCGCTGTCTCTATGTTTGCCAAGTTCTAGGATTTCCCTTAATAACTCTCTACTAACTCACCTCACAGTAGAGGAGTCTTTGAATTTTGAATAAAAGGAAAAATTGACTGACATTCATTTCTCACTAAATAGAGTTGGGTCTCTGTTGGTATGAGATTTGGACTAAAAAGCAATGATTCCGTTGAAGGACTTTGGAATGGTGTTTGTCCTGGAGTCAATGTTACAAGTTTGACTGTATTTATATGAAACCCCTTGACTTTAAGAGGAGAAATTACTGGTTCATGAACACATTATAAATCCCAGAAGGGTTACATATTTACTTAATGGCCATTTTTTCTGCTGTTTGTTCCACTACTAAAATCATAACCTTGCTTATAACCTCAGTAATTTTTATAATAACCACTCATGATGTAATAAATAGAGGATTAGGACTTTGGGCTGGGAGTAATCAGTAGGAAACTACAAAAGAGTCTGTGGTTTTGATAATGTTTCTTTTAACAGTGGCAGGAAAAGAAAAAATAAAAGATAAGGAGATTTATCAGTAAATAAAATGTTTTCCTAAAATTTTCCCTGAGGTTCTAATCTTCTTTAGTGTGACCCAGACAACATCAGTAGAGCTTCAGCATATTGAAGGAAGAAATCTATTTCACACCTCCCCTAATCTTGGAGAGCTTCCTCAAAGTCCCTATACAGAATTAACATAACCCTTTGGGCCTGAATTCTGCATCTTGCAAAATTAATGAAATCAATGGGACATGTGTGAATGGATCTGTTTGCAAGGTCTTGGCTTTAAATTAACATTGAGACACCATTTTTTACCTGATGGCTTCTTGAGGGACACCACAGGCTGGGATTATAAGCATAGGAATGCAACTCATAGGAATTTAACACTGGGATGGCTTGGCCAGTGAGACCAATCCCCCTCAACTACATTATAGGTGTGAAGCACCCATGTATAACACTATGATATATTTCCCAATTTTTCTTGGGGGGAAAAAAAAATCAAACTTATTGTGAAAGTACAGAAATTACATGATTAGAGTCCTAGCTCTAATCAATGGCATGCTGGTGTTTCACTTTGGTGTGAAGAGATTCTAACCAGGTACCATGCACCTGCTGCTGTAAATTTCCACTGTGCTACCATATAAAACCTATTTCTTTATTCTTGGGATACATGAAATAAAAGACAGACTGTTATCCCAATTTATTGTTTTCCTCTCTTCACAGAAGAGAGGAAAACCTGCTAGACCAAAATAGAAAAATATAAGTATTTCCTTTCCATTAATTCATTTTCCCTTTTATACGAAATTACTTTTTAGAAGAGGCTCTGTGTTTTCACTAACATTTGGAACTGCCAGCTCAAAAGAAATAAAATATAATGGCTATAACTGAAAAATACTACCTTCCAAATTATCAAACAACATTCCTAGTAATTTGCTGCAAAGTACACATAATGAAATCAGACAGCAAGAACAGAATATTTAAAATGTGTGACTAATGGAATTCATTAAGTGATGCACATTTGATATTTTCAGTTGGCTAGTAATACACTAAACAAACTCTGCAACTGTCTATCCTGAGTTATGTACATAAACACAGTTATATTAAAGCAAATAAACAATCCAATAGGAATATTCCCAGTCAGTATGACATACCTTTTTTGAACCCGCTATTTTCAAAATGATAGAACTAATGACAGAACAAATGCAGAAGCTCAGTAAATCACTTATCTTGCCCTATGGTTGCCATAGTTCCTCTTTTCTTACTTTAATGGAGGCACACTGTCTGAGAAAACATGTAGCAGAAGGATATTTTCAGTGTACTGTCAGTCCTAAATTACATCTCTGTGAAAGTAGCACTAGTCATGTCATGCCATTTTACTAAGACAAGGACTCATGAGTGCACTGCCCACAGCAGAGTCACATTTCACCTGTCCTTCTGTGGCCTGCACTATATTGACAGGATCTGTGACAAGAAGCTGAACAGATTTGTTGTTCTCAGGTTGACGGGCTTATATTTGTAGCAGTCTCATCTTCTGTTGGCAGCAGTCTCTGCCATAGATGTGGCTCTGGGAGAACACTATTATTCTCTGGTACCCCTAAGATCATGTTACCCAGGTAATCTTCTTGTCTTTCTTCTCCTGAACTGTTGGGACTGCTCCAGGAAAAGTAAGAGGTGCTGAATTACTATTTTTATTATTGTGCAGAACTGAAACCCAACTCCAAACCTCCTTCATTATCTCCTCAAACCTTCAAGCCTAATTGACAGCAAGTCTTTATATCTTGATTTGTTCCCATTAGAAGTCCTTGTGCCCTTGAATAAACAGGTAAGGTAATAACTTTAATTACTGCTATAATTAGGTGTATCTGAAGCACCTGTGCTTTGGCATGAGAAAAAAAGGCCTAAAGCTGAACTTCCCTTTCTGCAACATTGATACGTATTTTTTCTTAATGCCATTCATTTGGCAGGTAAATGCACCTAAAGCAGACATGGCAGCTTAAGTTTAAGAAGCAGAAAAAACTTTTTTGTTGTTGTTTGAATAGCTGCTAAATGAACTTGTTTATTACTATAAAGTAATACTTCAAGCAAAAGACAATAAAATTTATGGAACAGCTTTAAAAAGGCAGATCATTTTTGTGATACAGTCATTAAAGAAATCAAACAAAAATAACTGAATTATCAATAGAATAATACAGCAGGGCATGCCTTTTGCATTTGTTTTCTTTCCATTAGCAAGACCCTCTACTGTGTTAAGTATATGGCAAAAAAAAAAAAGGGCAAAAAGTATATATATGTATATGTGTAAAATTATGTGTGTAATATAAACTATATGCATACGGTTACAATTATTCTTGCAACCAGAAAGTTTGGCTCTTTTATTTTCCATTTTAACCAGTGATAAATAGCAAAATAAAGCCATTTTTTATAGCTGTGTATGAATAAACTTAGATTTTAAAAAGGAACAAAGTGATTGTAGAAAACTTGAGTAAATAGATCACTTTTGACTGAAACTTTAGATATCTTTAAAATAATTTTCAGATGCTAACATAAGTAGAAAAGCTGAGAATGCATGGTTAGCATTCATGCCATCTTCATGACAGAAAACAAAAATAGTAGGCAATAATTCATAGTCAGAGACAGAAAGCTTCACTTCAATAATGTTAGGAAATTCGTCTATTAAGAAAAGCAATGAAATTCAAAGTTAATTGTCTGAATTAATGTATCTTAGTATTTGGCACGCAAGGAAAATCAGGCTGATTTTCAGAACTGCAAAGTGGACTCAGTATCCAGGAGTTTATATATGCTCTATATGCACCTATCTATACCGTGGAACTCTATTTTGGTAGTCTAGCTTTGAAAGTTTGGATTTTGTTTTTATTCAGTTCTGACTGGTATAGTTAACCAGAGCTACTGGGTCACAACATGTCTGACAATCACATCTCCACACTGAGAGGTCTGGGAATGCTGAAAACAGAGACTTTTTTCCATGAGAAATTTATTTAAATAACGGTATATTCATGTTCACTGTTTCATCGCAACATGGGTTTTGAAAACAAAATTAAGTACTTTAAAAGTTGAACTTGAAGGGAAAATTCGTTAAACTGTGCAGTTTTGTTTCAATTCTGGAACTGAAAAAGAATTTCTCAAGAGGTTTAGCAATATCTTACATGCACATGATAATCTGTAAAAGATGTAATGATTTTTAGAAAATGGTTACCCTTCTTCTAAAATGAGACATCACTTCTGTGTGTCAAGGTGGGAATTCCAAACCAATATTCACTTTTGAAAATTCTGAACCACACACTTTCCTAAAATAAAATTTCATTGGGAGTAGTTAGTCTAGTTACCAAAGAACTGCCAGGCTGTCAAAAAGAAGTGAAGTGGTCTATGTGACTGTGATTTGGGAGAGATAAGACAGACACTAAATAACATCTCTATTAAAATATGTTCCACACTATGAAAGATTGAGAACCTACCATAAAGCAAGGCACAACAGAAGGTTAATATGGGATAACTGACTTGCGACTAACCTCAAGGTTGTTTTTCTTCAAATAAATATAAGATTTTTGACTGTAGTGCTGTCCAATATATACTTTCCTTGAGCATTGAATTTCCATAAAATCAGTAACTATGACCTGAAAAATAGCTGATCTGTGGGTGAGGAACATTTTCTGAAGAAATTCCTTAGGAATTTTTATTAGATGTGTAGATATATGTAACTAGAACAGATAGAGACAAACCACTTAAATATCTGAACTTCAAAAAATAACTTCCAGTGTTTGGAAAAGAATTAAAATCTTTTGAGGATTTAGCAATTCTTTAGTTTCATTCCCTCTCACTCAGACCTCTTCATGACTGTGGGAGAGATGTGCTTAGTTCAGCTTTTACCATTTTGAACTTGTATTTCTACTTTCAACTGGTCATACGATTTCCATCCATATAAGGACTTCTACAAGATGTTCATGGTGCCAACTGTAGCTTGAGATTAAGTACCTTCCAAAGATGTTCATCTTTCTCCATTGACTCCAGAAGTAGCTTGGATGCCTAAATTCTATTCAATGACTCATTTTTAGCTCAAGCTGAGTGAGATAAGTTTCAATGTGTCTAAGGAAATCTGTGAAAACAGATGAAGCATAGGCTGGGATTTCTCAAGAAAAATGTTTGGAAGCTGCAAACAAGACCTCAGAGGAGCTTTTTCCCTTACGCCACTGAGTGAGAAGAGAAACACTGTAAAGCATAATACAACTTAAAGTTTTTTGTCTATTTGTAGAACTCCTGCTCGAAATATTTCACTGTTGTTGGGAGATAACAAGGATGTAGAGTACATATGACATTATTCTGAAGCAGAGGACTGAATGTTTGCCACCTTTGTGCTGATATTCTTGGCAAACTCACATTCTGAAGGAAGAAGAGGGAAAAAAAAATATAAAAAAAGTAATGTTGTTGTTATTTCTTCATTCTTTCCTTCCAAAGGAAAATATTTGTTGATCAAAATTTGTATTGCTTTAATAGGTGCCTGTTACTTCCTTTTAATTTTATTTTATATGCATTTCTGCTTTTAAGTTAATTTCTAAACCAGTCCAGAACTACAATATAAATGATGGTCATCTATTAAATGATACCGCACCACTTTTTTATTACATAAATGCTGTAAAAGGGACTGAAAGTAACAGCAGCTGCATCTCTGCAAATAGTCTGGTATGACGCTAATCACAAAACAATGTATTAAATAGCTTCTATTTTTCTCATGGGGGACATAA
>VZTF01004030.1:3092692-3146728 GCA_013397755.1 Cnemophilus loriae
TCAGTATCTGAAGCCACGGACAGAAAAGCTCATGGTAGTTCAGGAGGCCTAAAGGATGAGCAAAAAAGTTTCTCCATGTCTGAAGGAGCACAACAACCACTGTTATTGCTGCCTGCAGGATGGTAAAGCAATCTTGGGCTAGGGGCTATAGCCCAGGATCATTACCATGGTCACTAGAGATTTGCAAGTGAAAAGAAGTTTAGGTAATAAGCTGGGGGAACCAAGAGTAGATGAACCAAGAGTAGTAATACAGATATGAGCAGCTGAGTTTAAAGAAACTGACTCTAGAGTGTCTAAAAAGTGATGACGTAAAAGTTTAATTCACTGGTCACTGTTAAATGAGAGTTTGGTTTGGTATGAAGGGATTTTGGACCACTCTGCATTTGTTTTCTCTCTTATCTTTCTGGGTCTGTTTCTCTCACTTTCTCCTAGAAAACTGAGAACATCAGCAGCAGTTGTGGGAATGAAGGTGACTGCATTGGGTCTGGGGACCAAAGCTGTACAGTTATAGAAAGAAAAGCTGCTGATCCCAGCTGTGCTTTTCTCTCACTTGAAATGGAGGGCAAGTTGCGGATATGGAGAGAATGAGGGGATTTGGATGTCTCCTGATGAAGTACATTATAGTTACAGAACACAGACTGAATTCCGAACACGTTTTGCAGCAGTAAAGCTTACAAGATTAATTTCTGCCCCTGCATTGTGAAAATTGTTTCTTCCAAGTTTCTTTGTTTCCACTGAACATATGTTCTGGATTTTTTCGCCCCCCTCTAACAGTTCTGCTTTATACTTTTAGTTCCAGTTTTGATTCTCCTTCCAGTACTTCAAGATTTTACAGGTTAGGACTTTTGTTTTAGACTTAACTTTAGGCCACTTGATGCTACTTATGTGCAACTGCCAATCTGAGTTTAGAGGTTTTTTCTGAGTATGTAAACGATACTTCGAATGGATGGATATCTACCAGAAGGCTATAGTGCTGTCTCTGGAGCTTCAAATGTCGATATAAACTCTTCTACTTCCATCTGTATTTTGGATGAAGAACTTAGAGATTTTTCTATCCCTTTTCCCTGCTCCACCAGCACACATTCATGTTCTGCTGCGTTTGTGTTCATGCACGTCCATCTATATTAAATGCTTGCCGTATTTTTTAACTATTGAACTGCTAAAGCACAAGCCTGCCATACTTAAAATCTGCAATGGTGAGGGTTTAGGCATTTCAAATTTTAAATCTATTATCAACTGGAAAAAGAAAATCTATACACCAAACTCATATTCTTCCTAAGTCTACAACATGTATGATAAATTCTTTTTTCTTTCTCAATTCCTATGGTGCTTCATAAAACTACATTCAATCTGATTGAGAGACTGTGTTAGCATTAATGCTGATTTATCCAAGTCTTTCACATAGTCCACAGAAGTTTATATTCTACCAGTATTCTAGACAGTATATGTGTGTCTATTTGCACACATGAAAAAAAATTAAAAGGTATGCAGAGTTATCAAGCATAATAAATCTCAAATAGTCAGTATTTGTATTTCTTTAAAGAAATCACCTTCAAAACATCATTTTCACTTCAAAGAGATGTTGAAAGTCTTGTGTCAACAGGTTCGGTAATGAGACGACTTTTCCAAATCCAAACACATTCAGGAAGTGGAAGACAAGAACTGTAAAAGATTCAATGAAACAACTAAATGTTATTTTTTTAACTTACAAAATCGTACAATATAAATCTTGATTAAAGTTTGATGAAAACAGTACAGTTGTCACCAATGAGCAATTCATATGAAAGTTTCAAGGATGCAGCCCTTGGATGTAGAAAATACCTGTTAGGTAGTCAATCCGCTCCCCTGTCATGCATCTTGCGTTTTTTAGTGATTTATCTGGTCTAGTTTAAGTGTCTTAATTGATGATACATTCAAAGTTTCATTAGAAAGACTGAAGGAAAAATGTTCAGATTGAATTGTGAGTAAATGATTTAGTTCAACAATGGAAATTACTCCAGCAAAACTTAAGGATATAGTTTCATCTATCTGTGCAAGATTCCATCAAGTCTCAGCTAAGTGAGATTTGAAGCAAAGAAGTTGTCATGCTGTGAAGGGGGCATAACAGTACAGATACATACGAACCAGCAGACACACTGTAATAACATAATTCATAGTCACAGACTGCTGCATTATTTGGCAAAAAATGTCCAGCTTTGCATAGCCTGCCATAAAAAAGAATTGCCAACTATTTATTTCAGTGTTCCTAATTGTTGTCAGAATACGACCTAGGTCTGTGACACAGAATTTTTCAAAGTCAGCCTGGGAAAAGGGGCATACATTTATCAATGTTTTTGTTTTATTCACCAATGCAGCAGCACTTGTGAAGGTCTGTTTTTATTTAATTCTCAAGATTTTGTTGTTAATGGAAAAGCTGTCTCATAAATTAGGGAAGTGCTCAATTACAGACCTGACAAAGATTGATTTAGTTCTGTGCTTGGTCACCACTGGCAAGTGAGGGCCAGTAAACACCCAGTCAAAACTAATGGTACATCATCTTAAAGGCAATCAGGGAATAAGTAGATTTAAGAAGAAAAAATGGCTATACAAAAGCATGTTTTGTGAAAGCTTGGTCAGAAGATATCTGAAGTCAGTCTGAACCTTTTCATTGACTTTACTGTGTTTCGTCTCAGACGCTGCTTACAAAACTTCTGTTGTTTGGGGGCACAGAATGCTGTGTCCCTCCGTGGGAGGTACGGGTAGCTTGTGTCTTGCTAAAGAGGTACTTCTGGACTGGGATCCCACATGCTCGTGAAAAAGAAGGGAAATAACTCTTAAAAATCCTTCACTGAATGTGCACTGTCATTGGTAAGCCCAGTACTCTTACACTGTTTTTATAGTAGCAGTTTCACCTTCAAATTCAGGATGAGTCTTACTGGTAGAAATCTAACACTCAAGTGTCAATGCTGATAATACCAATGTGAGGAGAAAGCAAAATAATTTGAAGTAGTCATGCCTCATTGAAGGAGAACTAAATTACCTTACGACAACTAGAGCTAAGGTATTAAGAACAAGTAAGGATGAAAATCACATCAGATAAGAAGCTAAGAAGTGAAAAAATGTTAACAAATGTTAGCAGAATACAGTGGCAAAAAACCCAAGATGTCTCCTCCTTTTCTGAGGCAGAGCAGGTAATACTTCTAGTCTGCTAATTCAAGTGTGAAGATCTGGTGGGTGATTGTATGAGCCACGAGTTCATGATAAACTATAAGACATGTATGTATAGATATTGATATAAGTTACGTGATTCAGTACTTTAGGAAATTATGTAATTGATGCTGCCCATACCAACAATACGATACTGTCCTTGTTTTTATAATCATACAGTATTTTTCTCATAGAAATGCTGCCTGATTCAGTTAAAAGGTTACACTAATACATTTTAATTTATACAGAAACTGTGTTGTCCAAGATATTTTTTTAAATATGCTGCAGAAAATGGAAGATGCATATAGAAGATGGGGGCAATGAAACTACTGAATTTATCCTCCTATCTAGTTTGGGTAAATATAGCCCTGAGAAACTGGGTTGTTGGGAAACAACAAGCTCTACAGCCTGCTGTGCCAAAAAGTCTTTGGGTGACAGCTGGCAGGTTACTCAAATGAGTGTTTTTAAAGGTAATAACGTATTGTCTTTTTGCCACTTCATTTAAAAACATGTATTTCATTCCATGGATGAACTGAACCCCCTGATTTCAGCAGAATTAAACGTGCAGATGGAGAGCTAGCCAAAAAGCCAAAATACTGTGAAAGAATCAGATAGCTAATGATTGATTTTGGACCTTTGTAAAGGATAATTCTGACTTTAATTTCTTTCTGTTTCAGTCCTTCTGATCTCTACAATATTTCTTCCTCACTTCAGAAAAGTCTTCTCTAATGCATATGATGCACTTAAATACAAAAAATGATGACAGATAATTAGAAGTCTGGCTTAATTAAGAGATTATTCTCTTTCTGTCCAGACAAGAATATATAAATGGGAACAAGAGTTGGTGGCTTATGCCAAACAGAGATCCTAAAGTAACTTTTCAGTGGTTAAATCCTGTTTAAGACAGAAAAAAAAGAGAGAGAAGAAAAAAAAATCACACCAGATGTTTTTAGCCATTTAAATTATCTAGGTTCACCCATTTTAAGGGTACATAAAATTCACCTGTAACTCTAACCTTGAAAGCAACCATTGCTGTTCTCAGCCATCATCCTCTCAGTCAAACAATTAACTGTGCTGTTGTATCATTAGAGGTGTATGGATCATTTTGCAGAAGTAGAAATAAGTCTGTCAACCTCCTTCCCCACTGAAGTCAATATAGTTAGTCTTGATTTGCAACGATATAATGGAGAACACAAATTGGCTTTCTTACTGTAGCAACCAACCTTACTTTCAGTCTGAGTCTTCCAGCTGACACTTAATATTTTGTGTCTCACAGTGAATTAAAGAAAATTAAGCACAAAGTGTGCAATACAACTCATGGAAATAGTGAAAGCCTGATGTGCTGCAGTAAATGCAGAAAACAAGACTTTCAAGTGTTTTCTTACTACGAGAATTTGCATGATAGGCTGCTGAACTTCATGTATAGAAAATTTTAACATTCACATGAAAACAAAAGGCAAGTACAATTTTGAAAATACGCTGATATTAAGAGAAAAATAGACCAACCTTGTCAAGTAACATAAGGGAAGAGATTTGTAATTGCAGCAAAAGTAGCTACTTGGCTTAATTTTAGTCATGGGGCTACAAGAAAACCATAGCTTTGCTCCACTGACACTTGTTGCCACAAAGGTGTCTCCAGCACAAATCTCATTTTATTTCAGCTTGTAGAGGGGAGGCAGAAATATTTGGATTTCAAAACACAAAGATTAGGTTATCGTATATTAACTCCATTTATCAATGGATTTGTACGTGATTAAAGTCCGAAAAGGTTGGGATGGGTTTTGGATGGCTTGCGTCTGGTCTCTGTGGGCAATATTCAATCCTACTCATGGAGATGATTAAAAACAAACAGATCTTCATTTGCTTTGTCTGTGGTGTAAAGAGTGAGGAAAGGTGTTAAGTTCTTCAAACTTTTGCATTTCACAAAAATAATTGTAAGGACCCGTTGATATGAACATCACTTTTTTGACAGGACTTCAACTCAAATTAAAACTATCAATAGCTTTGCAGAGTCACTCAAAATTTAAGTGCAAGAAAATATCCTGGAGTTTTAAGTCAAATCAAGCAGGTTTGTGTTCACCAGAATTTTTCTTTCTTGGCCCTAATATTTTAAATTAGTCATTTTTATTCAAAATAAAAAGTATGGTTACTGAAAAAATTCAAATATTATCGAGTTGATGAAAACAGGTCAATGAAGAATAAAACATACTCCTTTGCAGATCATGGATACAAGGCTTATTTATAACTGAAGACTTGGCCATGCTCTCCCTATGGGTCAGATGCACATAGGTTTTCAGGGATAAGTCTTGTGCAGAATAGAGAGGAGTCAAGTTCATGGTGTTTCAGATCAGAACTTTCAAAAATACTGACTTGCTTAATGGAGAAATTGTTTTCTCATACCTGACTTAAAATATTCCTTTTTTAATTGCAATAATTTATTTTCACACTTCCTCTTTATTGCTACGAATAAATAACACAATTATGATTTCCTACCACAATCAACAACAACAAAAATCATCATTACCACCTTCCT
The DNA here is from genome assembly GCA_013397755.1 of Cnemophilus loriae. NCBI lineage: Eukaryota > Metazoa > Chordata > Aves > Passeriformes > Corvidae > Cnemophilus > Cnemophilus loriae. Next base: position 3,098,412 of record VZTF01004030.1, read on the forward strand.
CCCTTTGTGTAAAAGAGGGAGCATAGGATTTTGGATAAGCAAATAGAGGACAGATGGTCAGATAGAAATATCTGCTTGTGCTTAAACCAAACTGGTCATTCCCTACACCAAGCAAAGAATTGACTTTACATGCAGTGACATCTACATTGTTTACTTAGATGTATTTCCTGCTAGTTTTCCATAAGAGAAAAACAAAAAAGTACAAAAAAATAGCCATCAGTTTCCTCTTGTCACCAAAACCTACATTTTCTCCCAGTATCAAATACAGCTTTCAAAGTTTGAAAACAACAAATAAACAACAATAACTGGCAAATTGGAAAAGCATGTGGATTTGTTATTACACATGTTCTGTGAAATCACTCTTAAAAAAAATTAAAGTTTTATATGCTAAATTAGTGTGTGGTTGTGTGGTTTTTAAGACTTCTGTAGCTTATAGATAGCATATGTATTATATAATATGGTAGTTATTAAATAAACAGTAGGTATTCTTATGAATGGTAAAGGAATAAGCTTATAAAATATGTGCAGTGTAAATTATGGATGCATAAATATAATAGTTTTGTATAAAGTATTTAAAGAAATGGTACGACTATTTTATAGGTTTAATTAAAAGCAAAGAGTCGAGTTAAAAACAAATACCAATGACAAAGAGGAATTAAGGTAAGGAAGAAAGGATATGTTCTCAGCTGACACTTAGAACCTGTAGTGCGTAGAGAGGCATAAATATTGAAGATTATTCCAGATGCTTGCAGCTGTAGAGAGAATTCTGGCCCCAGAGGTAAAATCACCAACCATATGAAGTACAACAAGGGAAAGTGCCAGATTCTGCACCTGGGATGGGGCAGCCCTGGATGTACTGGGAATGAGATGCTGGAAAGCAGAGCCGCAGAAGTTGAATGTGAGTCAGCAGTGCCCTGGCAGCCAGGAGGGCCAACCATGTCCTGGGGTGCATCAGGCACAGCATCGCCAGCCGGGCAAGGGAGGGGATTGTCCCACTCTGCCCTGCACTGGGGTGGCCCAGTTGAGTGCTGTGTGCAGTTTTGGGCATCACAATATAAGAAAGATACTAAGTTATTAGAGAGCATCCAAAAGAGGGCTACAAAGATGGTGGAGTGCCTTGAGCAAAGCAGGGCTCTCTGCCAGGATAAGGTGTTGGGTTGGGAGTGTCAGTCCAGACAGAGAGCAGAACTTTGCAGAGAGAAGGAGAACTGCACTGTGGAGGATTTTCAGATCCTGGAGCTGTGGCCATAGCATAGGTTCATGTCAAGGTTAAAGTGATAGAGAAAAATGGGAAGCATGAGCCTAGAAGAGACATGAAGGAGTGTATAATGGTTTAGGAATGGCAGTCCCTCTCACCTCTCCCCACCCCTCCTGTGAGAGAGACAAAAGGCAGAGCTTACGGGCTGAGATAAAAATAAAATTACTGGAAACAGCAGTCAGATAAGAAAATGAACAGTAACAGCAACAATGTCAATAACAACAGTTTATCAAAGAGAGGGTATTTTACCCACAAATTGCTCACCAAGTAACCCCGACCGACTGACATGGCGCAACCCTGAGACAATGAACAAAATAGCGTCCAGACCCTCTGTTCACACTCTGCTACCTCAACTACAAGCCATGCCCTCCTTCCCATAAGTGAGAATCCCTTCCTTCCTTCTGCTCCTCGACAATGATGCAATGTGCTATGGAATAACAACCCAGACAAGCCCACGTGGCTCCAGGCTCCACCCCCTAACAGCAAATGCAAAAAATTCACTCTGTCCTTGGCTAAAACCAGAACAAGCAGACAGATTTAAACTTCATGGTGCTCATTTTAGAAAAAATCAGAAAACAAAAAACCTCAGTTGCTGTCTTGACAAAATTTGATCAAAGTAGATAAGACAAAAACATCCACAGATTATTTCCCTGTGTAAATGTAACAATATTTATAGTGCTGGTACTCAGGACAGAAGAGTGACAACTTATTCACTAAGTTATGAATGCACACTGAACAAACCTCTGGTAGTAACAATTTAGTTCATCCTTTAGTGTGCATCTTTCTTCTCTAAAGTTTAAGACTGAATATTTATATGAGACTTGGATATATTTATTTTACCCTAACATTTATAACATTGCATCCCATAATGATATGCAAATGGCAGTCAGTACATTACTCTATCATATAGAATATTAGAGAGACTAAATTTTGTTCTCATGGAAAGACAATTAAAATCAGACCATTTTCCAGCAAATGCAGTATTTGAAGAATTCACTTCATAGTTAAAAATGTACAAAGATACATAGTGAATTCTTTCAAACAACTGTGGAAGTCAATGGCAGAATGCAAATGTTTATTACATGGCATGGAACATCCACAAGGAAAGAAAGTAAAGCGTAATAATCCTAAGATATCTTTTCCATCCCTCTGTGCAATTTTTGCATGGAATCTTCCCTGATTTGACCAAAAAAACCCCATAAACACCATATAACTTTTATGAACTTTAACGAACACTAAGAATATAGATCAACTCTGTCATTGTATCAAACTCTTTGAACCCCAAAAAGGGGTGCCAAAAAGGACTGTCACTCTTTAACCCCAGCAGACAAGTAAGGCCCACCCAGCCACTTTCTCACACCCTTCAGTAAGATGGTGGAAAGAATCAGAAGAGCAGAACTGAAAAAACCTCGTAGGTTGAGATAAAGACACTTTAATAAGTAGTGCAAAAGCTGCATGTGCAAGACCCAAAATCTAAAGTATCTTAAATGAGTAGAATGATAGAGAACAAATTAATTCTAGTAATTGAAAGAGACAGAACAATATTTCACTCAGCAAAAAGATTTTAAGGATCACAAGGCTTTCTTGCATCCTTTTGTGTCATTCATGTGGAACTTATTTCTGTTTTGATTGATGCCAGTCTACCTACTCAGTGCAATTATTTACAGGCATGTTTCAAATAAATTATAAACTTGGTCTAAATATTCTAAACATGATAATTTACATATTATAGATAGACAATAACTGTAAGCAGAGTAGATCTTGAGGATGTGCCAAATTACCCTCCATTAGTTCAGTTATTGAACTAGAGATACCAGCTGCCTCATTTGCAGGCAGTTTTGTTATTTTGCCTTCTGTATTGACTGCTATCTATTGGATATTTTGTTCTGAATTTAAGGAATCGTTATTCCCTCCAGGCATCAGTCTATATTTTGTACATGACCCCTCAAAGTAGATACTCAGCTGCTGCTGACAAGTCAGAGAGGATAGGTGGTATTTTGCTAATATTTTAAAGCTCTACTGATGCATAAGTAGCTATCATACACCACAATTTATTAATTAAAAACTCTCTAGGTTTAATGTTGAGTTGGACAGATTGGTGTGATTCAGCAAAAAGAGGTGGATAAGTATAAATAAAATTTTTGGTTATTCTACATTGGTACTGAGCAGCTCTGAATTGCAAACAGTCAATTGTAAAACATAAGTTACCAGCCAACAGCAACCAAGAATAGCATGCTACCCTCATCAAGCTCACTCTAAGCGCTGCTCCTTGTCCAATGTGTTGAATTACATTTACCAATATTTTATCAGCTTTAATTGCAAGTAAAAGAATTAATTCAATAAAGCAACTATTTCATAACATTTTTCCAGTGTAGTTGAGAACAACACATGAAGTTTGAGGTATGAAAACTGAGGTATGATTTATACATTTTGTACACTGAAATTAACTTGTATTTTACAGGTGTTAAACTCTTCAGATTTTGCACAGTTTATATAATAAGAGAATGCATAGACATGCAAGACCTGTACTCTTTTTCTCCCAAACAATATGTTAACAAAGCCTTCACAAACTTTAAAGCCAATAAAACATGCTTATACAATTATTCTCCATGATAGTGCAATCAAAGTTACAAGATCATACAGTGTTCATTCTTTAGATTTAAGTTTCCTCTGACAACAGATTATGCTAGAATAAATTCCAGTTACATCAAAGGAATACTGAACAAGTGTAGGAGAAGAATGAGATCTTTTTAACCTCATTTTGTTTTCTAATTGATCAATATGTCAAATTTCATGCCTACAAGGAAACTTTATTGTTTCTATGATGTTTGTTCATTCTTTTGCAATAATGTTTCGTGTCATCATTTTGTGCATCCACCAGAACACTGTAATTTGCTTTCGGAAACCATTGTAATTTAAACTGTAAAGGTAAAAATGCCTTATCCATTCACATAAAAAAACCCTAAGTCCGTCCATGACAGCAAAAGTTCAGGATGACTTGCTATATTGGCCTGAATGATTAACCATATTTTGTATGGGAACTCAACAAGGATTTAGATAGTTTTAATCTTCTCATTTTTCCCTTAATAGACTTCTTCCTAGAAACTCTACATCAGGTAATTCCAGGAAAATGCCTTGCTTTCTGATCTACATCACCAAAACTTCCAGAGATGAACTTTCATACTCTGAATCTCCACAAGATATTTTTTTCATGTTACTCAAGCAATTTTCTTCAGCCTTGAGGTCTGAAAGGCATTTTTTTTCTCCTGTTTCATGTTTGTTCTAATTACACACTTTTCATTCTGTTAACATATTCTTTTTTCTTTTCCTTTATCCCTCCAGACTTTTATCCTTCTCTGGTAAGTTACTGATTCATTTTATTCCCAATTGTCTGCTCTCCTCTCAGCATCCTGCTTTGACCCACAGGTTTTACTTTATAATGTACTATACTTACTTTATGTCACTATAATGACTTCCTGAATTGTATGTTTGCATTCTTGGTGAAAACTCTGATGCATTACCTGAAACTTTGGCATTGTTCAAAATTTTCTAACTTACTCTGAGCTAGTTCTTTTTCTAAAAATAATAATAAAAATTAAAAAAAAAAAAAAGAAGAAGGTTTCCCTCCTTGCAATCCATGAGTTCATTATATGAAATGCAGATAAGTATGGGAAGGTGAGACTTTGTACAGGTTTTGACTGGGATGGAGTTAGTTTTCTTTGTGGCAGACATTATGGCACTGTTTAATTTAGTTTGGTGACCAAAATAGTGTTGATAATACGGCGTTGTTTTAGCTAATCCCAAGCAGTACTCCTCCGTTTTTCATTCTGCCCTGACAGCAAGTAGGCTGAGGGTGCCCAAGGATTTGGGGGGGCACAGCTGAGACAGCTGAACCCAACTGACCAAAGGGATGTTCCATATCGTAGGAGATCCCATCTGCGTGAACCTACACATACAGGTAACCAAGACAACCACGAAACCACAGCAGAAATGCAAAGAGTAGATTTATTTCATTTCCTCCGTCACAGCGCCGGGAGGCACAGACACATGGGGACACAGGCTCCCTTTGGCTCAGTTCACCCTAGCCAGCAGCAGGGTGGGGGGCTCCCTGCCTGCCTCACTGTAACAGAAGGCTTCAGGCATGTCTGTGAGACTGTGTTACCTCTGCACAGGAATTCTGCTCCTTAAAACAGGCAGAGAATGAGCAACACTGCACGCAATAAATGGAGCTTTCCCACACCGAGCCTTTCAGCACTCCCAACTGCAAGATCACTTTGAACCAGATTATTCCCTCCTCCTTGCCAAATGTTCTGATTTTACCTCTTTCCTCCCAGCACCATCCTATTTAACAATAATACCTGAAGGAAAAAGGAGGAAGGATAATGTTGTGAGTTAGGACCTCTGTCTTCCTAAGTAACCATTACATGTGATGAATCCTTGTTTTCCGGAAATGGCTAAACATTTGCCCACCTGTGGGAAGTAGTGAATGAATTGCTGGTTTTGCTTTGCTTGCATGTACAGGTTTGCTTCATCTATTAAGCTGGCTTTATCTCAATCCACAACTTTTCTGCTTGTAGCCGTTCTCTCCCTCATCTCACTGGGGGAGAGTGACTAGGAATAGCTCTCTACTGGGGTTAAGTCACAACAGGAAGTTGAAGGAGACGCAGTCCACCACCTTTACCTCCTTGAGTAATATGCTCATAAAATAATTTTTATCATAGACAGGGATCTTCTATGTGAATTGGACAGCACAACAAATATTTAAGAGAAGAGATCGGTGACTTCTTTTAAAATTTATTTTAAGCTATAGACAAAATGAACGCTTAAGAAAGAAGCTGAGAACCTGTAGGAACTTGAAATTAGGAATCATTGCTTGCTTTTTGGTGACCAGGAGAACACAGGAACAGTCCAAGACACTGCAGAGACTAGGGTCCTGCACAATCACTATAGAAGTTTACAAAAAACCTAAGCAAAAAGTCACTTCCATTTATACACAGTAGATCTGCTGATTCTGCATAAGTTCTTTAGTGAAAGGCTGCATAAAACAGAAGGCAGGGGAGGAAAAGAAAAAGATAAATGTAGTCTCAAAGCAAAAACTAATACATCTCAATCCTTTACGAGAGATCAGTGCTGTTAAATTATTAATACGATGAAAGGTTAAGGAGCATCAGTTTCTGCCTATGGTCCGTGGTCCAATAGACCCTGATTCAATGGTGATCTTTCAGTTTACTTTGCTTGCCTTTAGACTTGCTTTGTCCACTACAGCTACATCATTCACAATAGTCTCCAAAGAAAAAAATAAAGTAGTTTCTCACAATGCACTTTAGATTAAGGCTCAAGTCTATTTCCACTACAGTGAACAAGTGTTAGATGCACAGTTTCTATTAACAACAAGGAGAAATCTGTGCCTAATTCCCACATGCATCCTTAAGTGCTTGTCTGTTTGCTGTGGTTTTTAAACTCAGCCATTTCTTGAAAGAGGTACAGAAAAAAAGGAAATAAACCAAACACAAAAACCCCCTCCTAAATGTTATTTTTTTTCCCTATCACCAAGCATAAAAATTATATCAATCAACATTGCCCAGACTTTATACAAACTTACATTAGTTTCTGGAATAAGTACCGTGTTTTCTCCTGTTTCATGTTTTAAAAAATGCAAAAATAAGGATTCTATTGAAGATAAAATTATTTGTCAATTGTACAACTTTTCCCTCATAATTTTCTGGGTGGTATTGAAGTGATAGAACAATTTATGATTACTGAACCGCTTACCACAATTTTTAAATTAACTGCAGAACCCACCACTCTCAAGGCCCATCTCTTGAAAAATATTCTAGGTGGACATGAATCCTCCCATGGTAGTTTTGAAAAGTGTAAAATGAAAAAATCCAATATCCTGATCTAGTGAACATTTCTATTAGTTCAAGAACCAACCTACACAGAATTTAACAAAATGCTCATGTCCATTTAACAAACCACTTACACACTGGTCTAGTTTTAAATCAATGGCTATATCCATCCTATCTGAAAGGATGATCCTCAGGCAATCAAATACTGTCAAAAGCACAGAAACATTTTCTCTACTTGTGTCTTTCCTGTTTTTTTCCTGTGCCTGGGCATTCCTGTCTGCTCAGAGAGTCAGGACTTCACTGCTCCACAGGTTACTGACCACTCTCCTTGCTACTTAGTGGAGGTTGCTAGACGGATAAGCATTGTTTGGAGGGCATCTGAACACGCCTGTGCTGGTGAACTGAACAGGGTTCGGCCATGGATGCAAGCAGTGGTAAATGAGTGTCCTTACTGTTTAACACTGAGATGCTCCCTGGAATGATTTTATTCTGCTCCAAGCAGCTCTCTCACAGGTATTGCCCAACTATAGTCTGTCTGGTTGAGATGTTCCCAATTGTTCCCAACAGGCAGTACTGAAAAATCCAACAGGCTTTTGGAAGTGAAGAGAGTTTGAACATTTGTGTGAGTATGTCATGTTCTATTTAATTGACGAGTATGGGTGGCATTGTCAGAACAAGTGTGCAGCAGAAAATAGTACAGCAGTAAGACCTTAAAAATCATGAAAGCCCCTTGCTTAGAGAGAATCACGCTAATAAACATGGTCATCCAGGAACTAATAACAGAGTGGTCATATTAAACATAATAAATGCTTATAAAAACCAAACCAAATGTCTACCTAATAATCTCTTTGAAAGGGGAGAATTCCTGTCTGAACATGGGGTTTTCTTGTAATTTTGTTTGAAATAATAGGTCTCTCAGTATTTGCACAAGTGTAAGAACTTTCTACAGCTCCTTTCTTTGCAGCTGCTACTCTACTTTCAACTGCTATGCTTTGTTTAGGCTGGGGTGACTTGTTCAATTAATTGTTTCAGCAGATGTTTTCTAAGCTTGGACTCTCTTTCCTCCGCCCTCTTTCACGTCATCTTCTGCTTCCAAGCACTTCTGGGGCTACATGAACTTGACTTAAGCTGTTTGCCTGTCCTGCTGGTGCCATTTGCCATTTCCTTTTCAAAGGGCTATTGCTATTACAGCTCTATTCTATGCAGGGAGTGTGAAACCTTTGAAACTGATGCAGCTTCATGGCAGAGACTATCAGAAGGAAGTAACATTAAAAGAAAATCACTTCATACCTGTTTAACTGCTATAGGATTTAACAAATTTTAAACAAATGAGAAGTAGATAGATGTTTCTAAATGCTTACTACTTGGCTGCAGAACCATGTTGATTTCAAAGGCATTTTCTCCCTGCACAGAATAGAGGGGCAGCAAAAATTGTTCTTTGAAGAGAAAATGCCACCATCAGGAAAGGAAGACAGCTCAGGCAGCTCAAAGAGTCCCAAAAGTGTTAGGGAGCCACGGAGGACATCTAAAGGGGAAAGTCCAGGCTGTGAGCAGCCTGAGGAATTAGTTTAAAAGAACCCCTTTTCCCTACAGAAATGCTTCAGATGAAGCGGCAACTGTTGGATTCTTTCACAGCTAACATAGAGGGATCAAGCTCAAACAGTTCTGTAAGTCCTGCAAAACAGCAGAGGATAACTAAAAGGTCTAAGTAAAGAGCAGGTCGTACATTAAGGCATTTTCCTCTCCTGGCATGTAAAGTGAAGGGGGGGAGGGAGAGCAGAAAAATGAATAATAAGTCATAAGTAAGACTCGAGTTTGAACAACCACATTCTTTCTAACTACATGTAGCTTGGCGCTTTAATTAGATAATAGTGTTTTTCTTTTGCTATTAAAAAGCTACTACCTTTCACTTCAGAGGTGACTACATTTCAGTGGGGGTGAAGGATAAGCTGTTTGTACTTTGTTGCGTAATGCCCCCGAGCACCATATAAAGAAAATGACTATTGTACATGCTTTGTAGCTTGTAAAATCCTTTGAAATAAAATGTGGACTATAAACATTATATAAAAAGGATGACTGATGAAGAACTATATATTCTTGATAAGTATGTGTTTATTGGCAGGTAATTAAAAGGAGTCATCAGATCAGGGAAAAGCTTTTATCCCACGAATTTTATAACCATATTTAGGTCATTAGTTTGTGAGGTATTTGGATGATTAAAGATTGAGAGATACTAATAAAAATAAAGACTTTACTCGGTTTCTGCATTAACAGTATGCAAAAGGTGTATAAACAAAGATAATGGCAAGGAAGTAGTTTTTTTGTCGATATAACCTTTCTCATCTAAAAAAAATACTTAATTGAAGGAGGTGTCTCAGCAGGAAAACAAGGGTTATTTAGCTATAACTGGTCTTTGAAACGTATTGTCAACAGCTATATTCATACTGCATGTATAGAGGAGATACTTTGAGGAGAGGGAGCTGGTGTTGTGATGAGGCCTGTTAGAAGGACTTGCATGTATATCCAGCTGCACAGCTTCTTTATTAAAGTAGCGTGAATATATATATATGACAACACTTTGATTGCCCTAAGTGCAATGAATGAGTCAGTTACACTCACCTGTTCATAGCTCTATCTACAGCATCAGCCAATCATCTTTTGAACACAGTCTTACAGTGCAAATCCTTTCTTGTCAGCTGCTAGAAACTTTCAGAAATTAGAAGGCAGGCATAATGGCTTGTGAGTGGAGTTTTAGGCAAACAAGTTAGAAATAAACCTTTTCGACCTCTAAAGGAGTTGCCTGTTTACTCCTTCCAACTCTATGTGACCCCAAGCAACGCTCCTTACAAAACACCCTCTACTTAGAGGAGAGTCACTGACTGATGAACCAAGCCTGAGGGACAATCCTCCTTTCCCCATTTGAATAAGCATCCCATTTGTTAACTCTATACCCCTGGCATTTTAAACCATGCGACTGCAGCGACAGTAAGTATGAACTGAGTTCCCTGTAACAGCTTGAAAGGCTCAAGCATGAAGATGTTTGTTGGTTAGATCCCTGGTTTCTTAGGTAAAGTGGCCTCAAATCAAAGCAGTAATTTTTCCAAGGTAACCTTATGGAGCTGGCTATTCAATGAGAAGTACTCTAAGTTTAGATCACTAGGCATATAACCTAACTGCAGACGCAGGGTGATGAACAGCCAATGGCCTCTTTTAACACATGTACAAAAACGATGCACACCGACAATTAAACGTGGAGAAAATGGTTTCAAATTTGAGGAGGTGAGACTGAGCTATTTCAGAGCACATTGGTCTCTAGATTCAAGATAAGCTCTGATACCACTTTAAGTGAATTACATGCTTCCCCAAGTTGGAATGCAAACAGAACTACCTATATAAACTAAATTCTCCCTTATATTGTTCCAGCAGTCAATACCACCATTTTAATGAATCTGAATGAGAGAAATCAATGCACATTTTTTTCAAAAAGCCTCCTCACCAGGTGTTTAGTCCATTTATGATTAAAATTTCTGATGTAGATAATGACCAAAATATTTCATCAACTGTGTGAAAGAAAATCAGCAATGCTTACTCTGAGGAAAAACACCAGGTAAATTTAAAGAGAACCCATAGAATCATAGACTCATAGAACGGCCTGGGTTGGAAGGGACCTTAAAAATCACCTCATTCCAGCCCTCCTGCCATGGGCAGGGACACCTTCCACTAGACCAGGTTTCTCAGTGCTCCATCCAGGCTGGCCTTGAATGCCTCCAGGCACGGTGAATCCACAGCTTCTCTGGGCAACTTGTTCCAGTGCCTCACCACCTCACAGTAAAAAAATTCTTCCTAATATTTAATGTAAACCTGCTGTTTCAGTTTAAAGCCATTAAAGCCCTTGTCCCGTCACTACATGCTTTTGTAAATAGTCTCTCTCCATCTTTCTTGAAGGTTCCCTTCAGGTACTGGAAGCCCTTAATTAGGTCATCCTGAAGCCTTCTCTTCTGCAGACTGAATAATCCCAATTCTCTTAGCTTTTTGTCACAGGAAAACGATGGCTGTAGGAAGTGTAGTAACCTAAATAGACAAAACAATTGATTTTCGCACTTGCTGGAAAATATAATCCATTTTACTGAATTTTTTGTTATGTTAGACTGTCAGAAAGTATATAGCCCAGACTTAAGATCCCTCCACCATTCACAGGAAGAAGTGGAAAAAATTGACAGGTGATGTATCTGACCCAAGAAAGTCTAGAAATAGTGATGTAGTTACTGTGTCTCACACTGCAAGACTCTCAAGATTTTAACCATAACTCTCTCATTCATTCTAGAGCCAGGACCTAGAGTTGCCACATGCCAGCCTCTACATTACCTGGATGATTTCAGACACAGAAGAAACTTGAAAGTGTTTACCAATTGCTCTAAAAAGAAGCAGGAAGACACATGTTTCTTTTTGACTTCTATGGAAAAAAAATTATGACCCATGGCATACTGTCATTCATAGAATGTATCTTTTAAGACATCAACCCCTGTTTTATTTTCTTAAAATGTCTGAACTTAATATATTTTGGGCTATGGGCAGACAAACTGTAAGAAAATGTTTCAGTGAAGTCTATCAATAGACTGATCATGTCTTTGCAATGTGAATGAGTTTTCATTCCATCTTACGTTTCCATACAGAATATGTCCGTGTTATCAGCTGCTGTTGTCTGCATACGATGACGCCAATGCAAACGTAAAATGCTGACTCATGAATTTGTGGCTGAGGGAGGGAGTTGTCTTTTGTCTTAGCTTTAAGATTCAACAAGATTCAACATCATGTCTCAGAATATTGTTGCATGTATGTTTTAATAGGATGCTATACTCTGGATGAGGTATTAAACTAGTGGGATTCAGTAAAGGTAAATCATGCTTGCTGAAACTGATTGCCTTCTCTGATGAACAAACTACCCGGCTGAATGAGGGGAGACCAGTGAATATTTTATACCTTGACTTCAGGACAGGCTGAGGGAGCTGGGCCTGTTCAGCCTGGAGAAAAGATGACTGAAATGGGACCGCATCAATGTCTGTAAGTATCTGCAGGGAAGGTGCCAAGAGGATGAAGCCAGGCTCTGCTCAGTGGTGCCAAGCAACAGGACAAGAAGCAATGAGCAGAAATTGATGCCCAGGAAGTTGCACGTGAATATGAGGAAGAACTTTTTTACTGTGTGGATAACTGAGCACTGGAACAGGTTGCCCAGATCAATTATGGAGTCTCCCACACTGAAGATATTCAAGAACCATCTGGACATAATCCTGTGCAATGTGCCCTAGAATGACTCTGCTTGAGCAGGGACCAGATAGCCCACCGTGGTTCTTTCCAATGTTACCCGTTCCATGATCCTGTGATCATTAATTATCCAGGTTATTGGTTAAGCCCTCAAAGCGCCTACATCTTGAGATGTTGTGGGGTTTTGGTTGCCTTTTTTTTGCTTTAAAATATTTTGAAACAGCCATTGCAGAATGTTCTTCCTTGAGATTAACAGAAATGCATATCCAAATGCTTTTTCAGCATCGTGTTACAGAAAGCACAACCAAAGAAACACCAGAAGAATCTGGAGGTTGTAACTAAAATTTTGGTTAGTGTAGCTTTATGATGATTGCGTCTGTTCACTACTTGTCAATGTACTATTCCATGTGGAAGCATGACAATTTGTTCATTAAAAGATACAGAGCAGGAAAAGATGCTGGTAAGGAATGAATGGCAATCCCACTTTGTGCCTTTTCAATGGACCTTTCATGAAGATCTTTCTCAGTGCTGACAAAAAGCGTGACAACGACCCTAAACCAGAAGGGTTTTTCGGTACAGAACTTTTTTCCTTTAATTAGTATGAAAAGGAAAGAAAGCTATAGGAAATTAGTCCTCACAGGGCACTGATCATACTTTTGCCTTCTTTTGTTGGTCCAACGAAAGATTTACATTGACTGCAAAGTTGCAGTTTAATGACTGCAGCACTTCATCACTGAATAGAATTTTTTACCCTCAGATAGAACATTTTCAGTTGTAGATTGGACCTCCTTTGGGAAACCAAAGCATTGAAACCATGATTTTCTCTGAAACACAACAACAGTGAATAAAATGCTAGCATCCATTCTACAGTATCAAATGTGTTTCAGAACACAATTCCTGTATTCTGAAACATTTTTTCAGCTATTAATACCTCAAAAATAATTGTAAAACTCTCAAGATAAATTAGAAGATGCGAAGAATTGGTCAAGTATATCTTGACAAATGAACAAGATAAGTGAAAGTGGAAAAGGGATATAATTTCTTTCTAAAAGAGGTATTGTGACTGTAGTTTCTAAAGACTAGGAGAGGACTTTCTGTGTATTCCTTGCTATCCGTTTCCATAGCTAGAGCTGTCACAAGTTATGATGGATCTGAGTATCTAGATATAAATTATTATTTCTTTCAAGACCCAGAATTTCATTCAAACATGCCTGAATAATGATCCAGAGGAAGAAAACTTGGGAAAAAGCCATGGCTGTCAAGGTCTTCTTAAGCTAATAATAAGAAAAGGATGATACAAACTCAAAAGCCAATAGGGCAGGAAGAAGGTCCTGAACACACATGCTCTACTCAGCCTATTCTATGAATACGGCTTGAACAGTCTAATGCCAAAATCTGTTATCTTGGCTGCACCTTCCAAAGGTTCAAAGTGGTTATTTTCAGGGGATTTCCAGGAATACCATGGTGTGAAGATAATTTAACACTTTTCAGAGAGCTCATTCTTTCCTGCAGTGGTGATGTGCAGAATTTCCAGGATGGAAGCTGGAAGCAGGCTCTCTGCTGTGCCCCTCCATTTGCTGTGAAAGACCAAGAGCTCTTGGAATAAAAGGAGTAGGAAGGTTATGGAAGTTTACTTTTGGTACCATATAACACCGCTAGTAAACCTCTGCCATTTCACATAATTTGCTCACATGGGTAAATACTGGCCATTTTTTTGAATTTTTTTTTATGTAGCAGTAAGGAAAGGTAATGAACATTTATTCTTTCTCATTCAAGTGGTTGATAACAACAGAGACATAGGTCTACTTGTAAGCTCAGCCACCTCCACATGATGCACAGAACCTTTGTTTGGCCATTTTTTCAGTTTTGTTTGCTTGTTTAGTTGGTTCTGATTGTTTTGTTTTGTTTATTTAAATTTTTCACTTTGGTAAAACCACATAAGGCAGGAGAACCCATAGCTTTCTGCCAACTACAGGTTGTCAGTCTGCAAGGAAAAAGAAACTAAAACACAACAATATGTGAGAAACTGTTCACTGGAGAAAAGGCAGAATTTCCCAGAAAACTTGTATAAAGGAATTTCATTTGAAAAAATGCCTTATGCAAAGTAAAATGAGCCAGTCAAAAACATATTCTGAACTCTGTAAACTGGAATGTGAACAATTACTCTCAGAAGGAAAATTGAAATATGCAGGAAGGACTTTAAAAGAGTTCAAAATGCTGCTCGTAGAACGAGGCCTGAAAGAAGCTGTTGAGGCAGTTACCCTCAGGCAATCAGCCCCAACCTGACATAGATACAGGCAAATTAGTTGCACAAGTACTGTTAACTGAGCTCATTCTGCAGCAGAAACAGATGTATTCCAAGATGGAAAAACACAAGCTGAAAACAAGGGATAGGACACAGACTGGGTGGCAGGGAGAGCTGCTGATGCTGCTCAGAAAGCTTCAGCAGCAAAGTCTTGGAGCAGTTTGTACAGGTGGGGCAGCCACAGGCAGACAAAAGTCTGAGAATGTGCACAAACAAAGCAAGAGTTCAAATCCTTTATTTCTCAATCTCCTCTCCATGGAGACCTGTCTCAGTAAAACAGGTCTGTGCTGTGAAGAAGGAGACTCTTATAGCAAAGAACCTAGGTTAATATACCAGATTGTGACAGAGCGCATATGGTCATGTACACGGGTAACTAAAAGGGTGAGTAGGTTATTAAGGTTTTGTGTAATGCCTAAGATGAAACTTTTCTTATCTTTAGCTTTAATATTAAGTATCAGGTTTGCAAAATATATTTTGAAAACCCTTACATTATTTTCTATACCAATATTTTTTTCGGGAAAAATTAAATGGAGCTCCCAATATAAATAACAGGAAAAATCAAAAAGGGCAAAATATTTTAATAATTTTATTTGTGAAAACAAAAATCTTTAATTCCTTGATTTAATCCTCACATTTATCACACAAATAAAGATGAGGAGAACAAAGTAAAAGCATGAAGATGCATTGCAAACAACAAGGTAATGCACAATACAACTTTTTTGAAACGAGAAATAAGTAAAAGAGAAACACTTAACACTTAAGTTGAAAAATATGCTTCAAAAATATGTTTGCAGTTTTTGATTTGCATCTTATGCTACAAAATAGACCCATCTGTGATTAGTTTGCAATCTTGTGAGGCTATATTTTAGCATGCAAAGAATAATTTTCAAACAACACCACTGTCTGAAGGGACATACAGTAAAATTCTCCTTAAACTTGCTTAACTTCTGAACTCTACATACGTGCGGTTTGTCAGCTCCTTTATGTATAGCTAGGGGGCTTTTAGTGCTATGAACATACCGTAAGTTCTTGCATTTTACTGCATTTAATGTAGCACTGCTCTTGTACCAAGGCTATTAAGCCTCTTGATCTTACAATCTCCTGCTGCTGCAACAACTTAGCAGTACATTTCAATACTAAGGAGGCATATCACTCATCTCCTTTGGGGTCTCCAGAACTCCTGCTACGGTGATGAGTATAGAGACTTAATGCTGTCACAAGTACCTAGTACGGACAAATGCCACAATTTAATTAGCTGTGGGGTCCAGAATGTATTACAGTCAAATATGTAGGTCTTTAAGGGTTCTATGTTACCTTTGTGGCTTAGTAGAAATCCTCTCAGTACGAAATGTCAGGTGCCATATAACTATTCATCTTCTTCTATAACTGGTAACATGTTTTCTCATAAAGTTCAGTTTAAGAGATTTGCTTTGTTCTATTTTGGTTTCTGTTATGTTTTTGCACATATCTATAGGGATACCACTGCCATTGTTCCAAGCTTACTTCGTAGATATATCATAACTAACAAAAGTCAGGGTCCACTTACAGGCTCAT
The DNA here is from genome assembly GCA_013397755.1 of Cnemophilus loriae. Classification (NCBI taxonomy): domain Eukaryota; kingdom Metazoa; phylum Chordata; class Aves; order Passeriformes; family Corvidae; genus Cnemophilus; species Cnemophilus loriae. The sequence continues at coordinate 3,114,640 of VZTF01004030.1, forward strand.
GTGCTTTTTTCTATTCTTTCTTCATGGTTGATATATGCTCCCAGACAATTCATGCTGCTAGGAAACACTAAAAGAGGAAAGTATTCCTTAGAGCATTTATATATTCAGTCTTTAGCATGCCTGAGTGAGATTCACTAGACCACCTACAGCTAACCTGTAGAGGTGCACAGCTCATTTATCTGGTTTGCTTGTGTAATTTCTAGAGAGGACATGCATTTCTGCAGAGTGATTCACCAAATCATTCCCTAAAAGTCCATTTTTCTCTCCATTGGTGACACAGGGAGGCTGGAGGAATTAGCTCAGATGCAGACACAAAAGCCCTGGATATCTACAGTCATGGTGTTCCAGCAGCTACAGGAGGGATGGCTCAAGCCCACGTGAAGTATAACCACACTATTACAAGGCAAGGACAATCTGAGACTGGGCTGCCACACACCACATCAGCCCTCACTATTTGAGACATCAGGGCTGAGGAAAGGAGCCTCAAGGTCTCTTGCAACTGTAGCTACACCCAGTGCTTGCAAACCCAATGCACTACTGCTGGGCAGGAGGAGAGCATGCATCTTTTAGGCTGAGTGCCAGATACCCAACCTGTGCATGTCAGATCCAACAAAAAGAGTAAAAAAGTTAAAAAAAAAACCCTCTGAATTTTGCTTCAGAATTTTCCCCAAGCCCCTGGTGGGGGACTCACATCTGGAAAGACCAGACGTGTTTGGACATGAAACACTTACCAGGAAAAAAAAGTCAAAATACCCTATTCAAAGATACAGCAAAATACTATCGACTGAGATTAGGGATTTGAAAACAATAGAAGGTAGTTTCTTCTTCACTTTTAATCCTCTGTTCAGCCAAAATCATGACCTATTATATGTAGAGAGGGACAATCATATTTAGTGCTGCGTAGAAAACATCTTTGTATAAGAATGTATTCGTGAGCTATGCAATGTACCAAGCATAATGATGTCCTCTAATGAGTATAATGTCAACTATTCTTATGCATATCTCTTTGTAGTGGGTATCCAGCATGGATAAAAACTTTTTATACTATGATACAGATCTTGGAGATTCTCCAGTTAAATGACAGAGTGGTTTGGGTTTGGAGCAAAAATCTTGCTGTACCCTTCCTGCTTAGGATTTGTGAATTCCATATGGTCGCATTATGCATAACTGTGCAGTGGCAGGAAGTGGAACAGTTCACCACCCAGTCCTTTGCAGGCACATAATGGTTCCTTTCTTGAAACAATTAATGCAATCTTCCCTGCTAAGGAGGGCATAATCTATAGTAAAATGTGGAATACCAGTTTTATGATATTATTAATTCATTTAATTTTGCCTTAATTGGAATTTTTCAGTACACAGAAGGAAGTCATCCACCAGCCATCTGTTCTTATATAGAGCAGTCATTGCTAAATTATCCTGTATTTAACTTCTGTTAATAAGGTTAACGTGGGAGCTTTAGCATAACACCATTGCTTCTCTCTGTACTATGTCCATTTAAGAATGTAGTTCATTTCTACCCAAGATGACTTCATAGGCAGAATCAATTTATCTTAAAAGGTAAAAACCTGACACTGTTCCTTACTAAAACTTTTTCTCAGTGCTTAGTTAGAATACCTTGGCAAGGAACCAAAAACTCTGATAGTTGACAATTTGGAGACTACATTAAGTAACAAGTTTATAAAGCTGACAATCTATATCAGTGAATTTTGAATACTGTCAGTCTCTACTTTTATACCCCTAGGGTATTTCAACAATTAATGAGTATAAGAGCAAGGTTCTCACATGGACTATAGAAGTTTTAAACTACTGTGGTAGCATAAAATCACAACCAGAGCTTGGGACTTGGTAAAGGAGAATTTTTCGTGTCATAGGTTTTTTGCAGAGGAACTCATATCAGCTTGAAGGAACAAACATTCCCCAAAGTTGGGGCATTGTCTTGAAGAAGGGTCTAGGATATACAGTTCTTCTGAAGCAGCAAACTAAATTACCATTCACAAAAAATCCTCCACCACCAACAACCAAAAAAATCCCCTCAAAACCCAGTAAAATATACACCCCTGCCCCCCAAACTCCAAAACTAAACCCATACCATTTGCTGTAGTGAAGGAAGCTGATAAAATTACACAACGGCTCAACTTCACACACCACCCTGCACTCAGATTGGAAACTGAAATAAAAGAGAGGTGGCTGAAATCTACCTTAACTCTTCCTCTACATAGAGTTAAAAAGGATGGCATATCCAAAGTTACATTTGCAGTATCTATAAAATGCATTTCAAGCTTTGTAACTACCTTAGTTACTAAAGTTGTTTCCGGGATGGATGAATGACAAGTGTTAGGGAATGAGTCTCTTCATAAAGAAACTGTTGAGATGGCTAAGACACTGAAAGTCACACTACAGCTTGACTTGGGAGAGCTAACTTTAGCTTCTTTAAAGTTCTTCTTGGAAGAGTCTCATGGGAACAGATCATGCAAGGAAGAGGGGTCCAAGAGAGCTGGTTGATATTCAAGCATCACTTCCTCCAAGGTCAAGACCAATGCATCCTGATGAGCAAGAAATCAGGCAAAAGGGGCAAGACACCCACGTGGATGAATAAGAAACTCTTGTTATTACTCAAGCATAGCCAGGAAATACACAGGAGATGGAGGCAGGGCCAGGCCACTTGGAAAGAATATAGAGAGATTGTCAGAGTAAGTAAAAATGAGAGAAGAAAGGCCAAGGCCCTTCAAGAATTAGATCTGGCCAAGTATGACAAGGACAAAATGAAGAGTTTGTTCAAATACATCAATAACAAAAGTAAAACTAAGGATAGTGTGGGCCTGTTACTAAATGGAGCAGAGACCCTGGTAGCAGGACACAGAGAAGGCAGTTACTGAACACCTTTGCACTGGGCTTCCCTGACAAGACCAGCCCTCAGGGATCTCTGATCTAGGAGAGTAGAGTAAAGGAATCTCATAAGGAAAACATTCCTTTGGTCAAAGAGCTTTGGGTGAGAGAAAACCTAGCCAAACTTGACATCCACAAGTAAATGGGCCCTGAGGGGTTACATCCACTAGTGCTGCTCAAACAGGTGAACACCAAAGCAAGGCTTCTCACCATCATCTTAGAAAGGCTGTGGAAATCAAGAGAGGTGCCAAAGAACTGTAAAAGCAAATGTCACCCCAGTCTTCAAAAAGGGCAAGAAGGATGACCCAGGGAAGAACAGGACAGTCAGCCTCACCCATGTCCCTGAAAAGGTGATGGAGTGTCTGATTCTGAGGGCATCACTATCCACATGACAAAAATAAGTGGATCAGGAGTAGTCATCAAGGATTCAGTAAAGGTAAATCATGCTTGCCGAAACTGATTGCCTTCTCTGATGAACAAACTACCCGGCTGAATGAGGGGAGAGCAGTGGATATTTTCTAACATGACTTCAGCAAGGCTTTTTACGCTGTCTCGCACAATATCCTCACAGGTAAACTCAGAAACTGCAGACTTGAGTGAACAGTGAAACCTGGCTGAACAGCAGATCCTCGAGGGTTGGGATCTAGTTAGAGGCCTGTCACAAGTAGTGTCCTCCAAAGTTTAATAATGGGCCCAATATTTTCTAACTTATTCATCAGTGACTTGCATGAAGGGGCAGATGTCTCCTCAGGAGCTTCATTGCTGACACAAAGCTGGGAGCAGTGGCCAATACCCCACAGAGTTGCGCAGCCCTTCAGAAGGACCCGGACAGGTTGGACAGATGGGAAGAGAAGAACCGTCTGAAATTCATCAAAGCCAAATGCAGGGTCCTGCACCTGGGGAGGAAAAACCCCAGGCACCAGTACAGGCTGGGGACTGACCTGCTGCAAAGAAGCTCTGCAGAGAAGGACCAAGAGTCCTGGTGGACAACAAGCTGTCCATGAGCCAGCGGTGTGTCCTGGTGGCCAGGAAGGCCGATGGTATCCTAGGGAGCATGAGGAAAAGCATTGCCAGGAGATCAAGGGAGATGATCCTGCCCCTCTACTCAGCCCTGGTGAGGTCACACTGGGAGTGCTGTGTCCAGTCCTGGGCTCCAAGAGAGACATGGAGCTCCTTGTGTGAGTCCAGCAGACAGTGACAAAGGTAATTAAGGGACTGGAGCATGTCTCTTAGCGAGGACAGGCTGAGGGAGCTGGGCCTGTTCAGCCTGGAGAAGGGACGACTGAAATGGGACCGCATCAATGTCTGTAAGTATCTGAAGGGAAGGTGCCAAGAGGATGAAGCCAGGCTCTGCTCAGTGGTGCCAAGCAATAGGACAAGAGGCAATGAGCAGAAATTGATGCCCAGGAAGTTGCACGTGAATATGAGGAAGAACTTTTTTACTGTGTGGATAACTGAGCACTGGAACAGGTTGCCCAGATCAATTATGGAGTCTCCCACACTGAAGATATTCAAGAACCATCTGGACACAATCCTCTGCAATGTGCCCTAGAATGACTCTGCTTGAGCAGGGACCAGATAGCCCACCGTGGTTCTTTCCAATGTTACCTGTTCCATGATCCTGTGATCATTAATTATCCAGATTATTGGTTAAGCCCTCAAAGCGTCTACATCTTGAGATGTTGTGGGGTTTTGGTTNGGGGCAAGACACCCACGTGGATGAATAAGAAACTCTTGTTATTACTCAAGCATAGCCAGGAAATACACAGGAGATGGAGGCAGGGCCAGGCCACTTGGAAAGAATATAGAGAGATTGTCAGAGTAAGTAAAAATGAGAGAAGAAAGGCCAAGGCCCTTCAAGAATTAGATCTGGCCAAGTATGACAAGGACAAAATGAAGAGTTTGTTCAAATACATCAATAACAAAAGTAAAACTAAGGATAGTGTGGGCCTGTTACTAAATGGAGCAGAGACCCTGGTAGCAGGACACAGAGAAGGCAGTTACTGAACACCTTTGCACTGGGCTTCCCTGACAAGACCAGCCCTCAGGGATCTCTGATCTAGGAGAGTAGAGTAAAGGAATCTCATAAGGAAAACATTCCTTTGGTCAAAGAGCTTTGGGTGAGAGAAAACCTAGCCAAACTTGACATCCACAAGTAAATGGGCCCTGAGGGGTTACATCCACTAGTGCTGCTCAAACAGGTGAACACCAAAGCAAGGCTTCTCACCATCATCTTAGAAAGGCTGTGGAAATCAAGAGAGGTGCCAAAGAACTGTAAAAGCAAATGTCACCCCAGTCTTCAAAAAGGGCAAGAAGGATGACCCAGGGAAGAACAGGACAGTCAGCCTCACCCATGTCCCTGAAAAGGTGATGGAGTGTCTGATTCTGAGGGCATCACTATCCACATGACAAAAATAAGTGGATCAGGAGTAGTCATCAAGGATTCAGTAAAGGTAAATCATGCTTGCCGAAACTGATTGCCTTCTCTGATGAACAAACTACCCGGCTGAATGAGGGGAGAGCAGTGGATATTTTCTAACATGACTTCAGCAAGGCTTTTTACGCTGTCTCGCACAATATCCTCACAGGTAAACTCAGAAACTGCAGACTTGAGTGAACAGTGAAACCTGGCTGAACAGCAGATCCTCGAGGGTTGGGATCTAGTTAGAGGCCTGTCACAAGTAGTGTCCTCCAAAGTTTAATAATGGGCCCAATATTTTCTAACTTATTCATCAGTGACTTGCATGAAGGGGCAGATGTCTCCTCAGGAGCTTCATTGCTGACACAAAGCTGGGAGCAGTGGCCAATACCCCACAGAGTTGCGCAGCCCTTCAGAAGGACCCGGACAGGTTGGACAGATGGGAAGAGAAGAACCGTCTGAAATTCATCAAAGCCAAATGCAGGGTCCTGCACCTGGGGAGGAAAAACCCCAGGCACCAGTACAGGCTGGGGACTGACCTGCTGCAAAGAAGCTCTGCAGAGAAGGACCAAGAGTCCTGGTGGACAACAAGCTGTCCATGAGCCAGCGGTGTGTCCTGGTGGCCAGGAAGGCCGATGGTATCCTAGGGAGCATGAGGAAAAGCATTGCCAGGAGATCAAGGGAGATGATCCTGCCCCTCTACTCAGCCCTGGTGAGGTCACACTGGGAGTGCTGTGTCCAGTCCTGGGCTCCAAGAGAGACATGGAGCTCCTTGTGTGAGTCCAGCAGACAGTGACAAAGGTAATTAAGGGACTGGAGCATGTCTCTTAGCGAGGACAGGCTGAGGGAGCTGGGCCTGTTCAGCCTGGAGAAGGGACGACTGAAATGGGACCGCATCAATGTCTGTAAGTATCTGAAGGGAAGGTGCCAAGAGGATGAAGCCAGGCTCTGCTCAGTGGTGCCAAGCAATAGGACAAGAGGCAATGAGCAGAAATTGATGCCCAGGAAGTTGCACGTGAATATGAGGAAGAACTTTTTTACTGTGTGGATAACTGAGCACTGGAACAGGTTGCCCAGATCAATTATGGAGTCTCCCACACTGAAGATATTCAAGAACCATCTGGACATAATCCTGTGCAATGTGCCCTAGAATGACTCTGCTTGAGCAGGGACCAGATAGCCCACCGTGGTTCTTTCCAATGTTACCTGTTCCATGATCCTGTGATCATTAATTATCCAGATTATTGGTTAAGCCCTCAAAGCGTCTACATCTTGAGATGTTGTGGGGTTTTGGTTGCCTTTTTTTTTTTCTTTAAAATATTTTGAAACAGCCATTGCAGAATGTTTTTCCTTGAGATTAACAGAAATGCATATCCAAATGCTTTTTCAGCATCGTGTTACAGAAAGCACAGCCAAAGAAACACCAGAAGAATCCGGAGGTTGTAACTAAAATTTTGGTTAGTGTAGCTTTATGATAATTGCGTCTGTTCACTACTTGTCAATGTACTATTCCATGTGGAAGCATGACAATTTGTTCATTAAAAGATACAGAGCAGGAAAAGAGGTTGTGGAGTCTCTCTCACTGGAGATTCTCAAGAACCATCTGGACACAATCCTGTGCCAACTGCTCTGGGACAAATCTGCTTGAGCAGGGAGGTTGTACCAGATGATCCACTGGGGTGCCTTCCAACCTCACCCATTCCGCGATTCTGTGATTCTGTGATTCTGTGATTTTGTGATTTATTTACATAGTTATAGTATCAAAAGTATTTTTTTCAAGTGTTTCAGAAGATATGCCAGTTTACAAACATGAGCATTCAAGTGGGAAAGGATTTGGCATTTCTTAATTGACGCCTTGAATTTGGCCTGAGTTTATTTGGGTGGGGAAGAGGTGAGATAGAGGTCTCAAACAAACACATGCTGTTTCTATTGCTATAATATACCCTAAATTTCCTTCTACTCTAAATTTTATTGGCATTGAAGCCAAACCACTCTACATGGAAAAGTCATTAAAAAAATCAAACCCTTCTGATTTCACTTCCAATTTAAAAAGCTTTTAAACTAGAAAATTGTTCCTCAGAACCTCCATTATTGCTAAGACAGTTTCATTAAATAAATATGTATCACTGTAAGAAATAAATGTGAAGCAATAACCGCCTTGAAAGGCTAGATTCAGTATAGACCAAAACACATTATAGATGTTCTGAGTCTTCTATTTTTACTTGTAATCAACAAAAAAATTCACTAAATAATATGAGCATGTACATCAAAGGGATCTTTCAGGAAATTAACAACTAAAGAAAGAGATAAATAGAAGATGAACCCTCCCCCAAAACACACCACTACTCCCCAACAATAAACAAACAAAAAATCCCTCAACAACAAAACAAAACCACCCAAAACAGAAAAAACACCAGTCTTCTCATAGCAAATTTGCTTGTAATAAGAGATGGCTTTTTCAAGTATCCTTATAAAATGGGCTGGTAGAAGTGGGGCTTAAGTATTGTATTTATAAACTCCGTTTCGATTTCCATGTCATGTTTGTTCAGGTTACTTAGCTGAAGATACTGCTTCTGTTACTATCATCTCTGCAAAGTCAATCTAACAGATTAAATTAAACCTTCTTTCTTTCTGCCTCACACATCATAAAACAACAACAAGAAAAAACTGTTTCAGAAGGTACATGCTGTTTCTGCTATCAGCTGGTAGTGATGGATGAAACAGAAAGAATGGAGTTTGATTTAATCAGATAACTTAACCTTGCAGGGAGAAGAAAGTCACCTATATAAAGTATTCCTGTGTATGTTTTATTTTCAGACATATGTGTCCATGCATAAATATATATTCTAGAGATACAAGCCTATCACGTCTCACTTTTATATTACAGTGAATGAATATATAGAAAAGGTAAGGTTTACTGTATTTCATGCATAAGTCTATCAATGTTTTATTCAGATGACATCTTGTTAATCTTACATTACGTGAAGTAGCTTCTCTGCCCAAAGAAATCTGCAGAGAAAAATCTGGTCAACACATTACAGAGGGAGAGAGAGAGGGAGAGGGAGAGAAAACATTCTGCTTTTCCAACAAGGCACAGGTCATAAACATTTAACAAAAGGGATTTCTCATCTCTTCACTATATTTTCTGCATCCTTTAGTAAGATAATGGTTTCGTTTTAACAAGACTTGTCTTTTCACAGCTCCCCCTTCACCCTCTCATTCCATTAAATATAATGGACCATATCCTGCAAAAATAGACATAGAAAAATTAATCTCATAATTAGGTATTAAAATCAAGCACATATAGGATTACTTTCAGTAACAAATTCACCGTCAAACACTATCAAAGCAATCACAGTGTTTGTTGTCTATTTTTCTTTTGCGAAAAGTTGCTTGTCTGCCTCAATAGAAATATTGTGTAGAGCTAAGCCCTGAGATTCATAGAAAAATGCAGACTGTGTATTTCCTTCATTTGTTTGAAAATGAGAAGGGGATAGCATCACGAGCAGGCTGTTTCAATTACATTTTGATATTTTTTGCCATTTGAAAGATAGCATGTAACAAATCATGTCAGAATATTTTTCCTACTGGACTTTTATATCTATCCAACAGTCAAAATATTATTTGTGAAGCATGAACATTTTAATAACTATTCTTCTGGTTTTGTGAGCTAGTTGAGTCTGTATAATAGCAGAAAAATGAAACCATGTTGAAGATTTATCAGAACAAAACACTGGAAATGATGAATCACAAGTAATGAAGCAGGAGCTAAAGAAGAAAAAATGTGTAAGTTTTTGCTTGATTGAAGAAATGCTAATACATATTGGTAAGTAAGTTGTGACACCCTGATGCAGATGTACAGATACAGCAGTATTTTATAATCAAAATAATGCAATAGGGAACAACCCCTGGAAACAAAATTTGAAGACCTCATTATCTGTGTGGTGTTAACCAGATCAACACGGGCACAGAGTAAGTGCCTGGGGTCGCAGCAATGTCAGTTTAGGAATAAGAATTGCACACTAGGTCTGGGCACAAGCACTGCAACACATGGCTTGGAAGTGTGGCTGTTGGAGAAAAGGAGGAGAAGGCAGCATATAATTTACTGAGAAAGTTCAGGATTTGGTGGGAATTCATAAAATGGCAGTTGCAGTTACTATAAGCTGATTGCCTAACTCTAAAGCACTGTGCAGCAATGAAATGGGCAGGTTTTTGCTCCCCTGCTACCAAATATCCTTTGAAATTGAAGATTGGGGTCAGAGCTGCAGAGGACAGACTAGAGGCGTAAGTGGCTAACCCTGGGTAGGAGAATTTATTAGGGTCAGATATCCAAAGGGAATTAAATCCATCCATCCTCTTACGCACTCAGAAGAGAAGTAGTCTGACTCTCCACCATTTTATATAATATTTACCATGTGCTTTAGAAGGTGTGAAAGATCTAAGGGGAAAGAACTTCATTTATTTGCATTTTGAATCCATTTTTATGTGGCATAGCAAAGGTTACTATCTTCTCAGCATGAATGCATACTCTGGACCAAAATATTATGAGACTGTCCTAATGGATTTTATGTCCATCTTGTATTTTGAGACTTTATTTTCAACTGGACATACAGGAAATGGGACTGACAGCTTATAACATAAAACAAAATACGCAAGCTGGAAGACATTTGTCTCAGTTCTGAGATACAGGGCCACAAAAAAGATCAGAGAACACATGGAACACCTCTCCTATGAAGAAAGCCTGAGATTTTTGGGATTGCTCAGCCTGGAGAAGACTTTGGGGAGACAGCATTGTGGCACTCCAATGCTTAAAGAGGATTTATAAGAAAGAGGAGGGTGCAGCTTTAAGCAGGACCTGTTGCAATTGGATAAGGGGTAATGTTTTAAACTAGAAAAGGGTAGGTTTAGACTAGATGTAAGGTACAAGAATTTTATAGTGAGGGTGGTGGAACACTGGAACAGGTTGTCCAGAGAGGTGGTGGATGCTCCATCCCAGAAAATCTTCAAGGTCAGGTTGGACACAGGTCTGAGAAACCTGATCTAATTGAAAATGTTCTGATTGAAATGCGTTGCAGGGAATTGGACTAGATGACTTTTAAACTTCACTTCCAGCCCAAACCATTCAATGATTCTATGATGCTATGAAATATGGACACTCCATCTACTGTATATTTCCTTTCCAAATAATACACTTTGTACCACCAGAACCTCATCCTTAAGACTGCTGCATGTACCAGGTGTATTATGGTCTATTTGTTACTCTCAGGGACAGTTTCTTCATCTTCTAAATAATATCGCTCCACCTTTTCCCAAGTAGAAAAATGTTCCATAACTTCTCTTCCATAGTAAAGTAAAGACAAATGAAATTTTAGAAGGATGGCTGAAGTGAACCCAGCAATGCAATGTAGCAGAGTTAGTCATTACTGCAGCTGCTACTAGATCTGGCCTTTAAGAGGCACAAGAATTCGGAAGTGGCTTGTATCTGCTGAATCTAACATTTCATTGCTGGTTGCAGGTACTAACTGAAACACTGAAAACTGAATGAAATTATAAGCATAGCTTTCCCAAAAATTCAAAATCCATTAAAATATCATAACACAAATTAAATCAAGCCCTGATTGCTAGAGGATAGAGTTAGAAGGGAAAAAGTATTATGCTAACTAAAAGCCATGAAAAATGTTCTGAACTCAAATTGTTTACCTGTAACTGAAGACCTCTTTATTATGAGACTTGAGGCATATAGACAACATAAGCTGCAATACAATGTATGCAAGGCAAAGCTAACCTGGGGTCCAAGTACAGTTTTTCCCTGTTAAAGAAACAGATCATAGATACACCTAGGTTGGAAAAGAGCTTTAAGATCATGCAGTCCAACTACTGGCCTAATGCCACAAGTCTAGTATTAACCCATGTCCCTAAGTGCCACATTTACATGTCTTGTAAGTACTTACAGGGCTGGTGACTCAACCACTTTCTCTGGCTCCTGTTCCAATGCTTGACAAGCTTGTTTTGTGAAGAATCTTTTCCTAATATCCAACCTAAACCTCCACTGGCACAGCATGAGGCCAATTTCTCTTCTCCTGTTGTTTGTTACTTAGGAGAAGAGGTTGACGCCCACGTTTCTGTGCTTTCCTTTCAAGCAGTTGTAGAGGGCGAGAAGGTCCCCTCGAGCCTCCTTTTCTCCAGGCAAAACACCCCCAGCTCCCTCAGCTGCTCCTCATAAGACTTGTGCTCCAGATCCTTCACCATCTCCATTGCCCTTCTCTGGACACGCTCCAGCACCTCAATATGTTTCTTGTAGTGAGGGGCTCAAAACTGGATAGAGGATTTGAGGTCCAGCCTCACCAGTGTGGAGTACAGAGGGAGGACCACTTCCCTGGTCCTGCTGGCCATGCTATTTCTGATACCGTATCATATAGTTTCCACAAATTAACATCCCAGGATAAGATAGCACAAAAGCTTAAAAAAAACTCAGAGAGTTTGATTTTTGAGTGAATAATTTCATCTGCAGTTTTCCATGAAAATTACCAAATAAAAAGTTGCAATAGCACATTATTACTACATATGAACAGGTATATTCTTTTGAATCTACTTGAGTGGGCTAGGTCTAAAAGATTATTTTGTTTTAAAGGGCATTATGTTTATACCGTAACCAGAACATAGCACACACAAACTTCATATGCTAATCAATGCTTAATCAATGTCTAATATCTACTGTGCCATTTACTGAGTTATCTCAAAGTTATTTTATTACCAGGAGCTAGGCACAAAGCAACACTACTGCTGTGAAGCGAGAAAACATTTCCTATTATACCACTGGAAATGCTAGAATGAATAAGCAACACATTTTTCAAAGTGACTCTTGGATTAATGTTTATGGTTTTCATATGTCTGACTCTAAAATATGCCTGGGAAAATATCAGAAAAGCAGCAAATTCTGATAGGAGAGAAGTTTCAGGTTCTGAAAAACTTGTGGAGGTAGTTATGATTTCTACTGGTCAGATGAGACAAGTTTTTCTGCATCAAAACTATAAATCTGTGTTCTGATCCTTTGTTGACTTCAGGATATGCAAACAAGTTTGTTTGGATGAATATATTTATCCACTTAAATGTTACATGCTTCTAGTTGATTCTTCCTTACACAATTTATTAACATATTTGCTTGACCTTATTAATGCCTACATAAGCCAGATGAAACTGGACCTTCAGTTCGCTGTACACTATTTGAATTTATACTAGAGACAACCCAGCTCTACATACACACTGATAGTCTGAATACACCCAAGAGAGATGAGATGAGAGAGAGTCACAGGGACACAAAGAAGAAGTAAGCCATTCCCAGCCCTTTAGAAAGATAGTGATAGACCTGCAAAGAAAATTTGCCTTATATGTCCCCAATAAAGAAGTCTGGTCACTGAAGTGTTCAGCTTTTCATTTCACAGAATCATAAAATTGTTAAGGTTGGAAAAAGCCTTAAAGATCATCAAATCCAACTGTCAACCTAGCACCACCACCTTGTTCACCATTAAGCCATGCCCTCAAGTACCACATCCACACATTTTTTGAACACTTCCAGTGCTTCATTTCATTTTCTAGACAGCTTATTTAGGGAAAGGTTATTGAAAAGAGACTGTTTTACCTTCCAATACATTAAGAGGTGGAAGAATCAAAGTACGGAAAGCCACATTAGAATATAAGAGGTCTCCAAGCAAAACACTAAAAAGTCATGATAAGGCACAGAGTAATTTGTGTGATAATTGTATTTCATTCTTATGTAAACACATGCCAGTTTTCCCTTCGCTGTTGAAAGAAAAGAGTATTCAACACTATTTTTTATGTCGATTGTGACTGCTGTAGTTCATGCTGGCCAAGCCCTGCAATGAAAAAAGATTTTAGTATCTTTTTTAGATTTTCATTTGATGCTCTGTTAGATTTTAGTTTGCTTCATAAATCTTTATACACTACTTATTAAGAAAACCTGTTTAATCAAGGAGGATTATAATCCCCCACTTTACTAATGAGTAACTGAAATGGAGAAATCCTTCAATTTTCCAGCAAGTCATTCACGAAGTCACTGGCAAAGAAAGGGATGAAAGCCAGATGTCTATGAAAGTCATCTTTACCTGGCAGCTGATCCTACATCCATTCCCTGCACACTATATACCTATTTCAGTACAAGAAGCAGTAGACGTCATTCTGTTTCACAAGACATCATTCAGACATTACAAAGTGTAATACACAACATTTTATATCATGGCAATTCACTGTGCAGCTTAGACATAGACACCAAGTGTGTTCAGTGAGTGAGGCAGTGATCCCACAGAAATAATACACAGTTGCTGCGCAATTAAGAATGCTACTGCAATGCACATACCTCAGGTGACCATATAAAATAACTGAAAGAACTTCAGTTTTGATATTTTCTGGCTTTGTGATGATTCATTTGAGTTATGTCTAAATATTACAATGAAGCAATATGTTAGACATCCCCAAGCAGGTAAGTTTACAATTACTTGGAGCAGTGTAGCCTCTGAAGCATAGCACTGCACCTGGGCAATTAGCTCAGGCGTAACCTCAGACTGAAGCAGCTTTATTGCTTCCAGTTCCAGAGTTAGCTCATTTAGTGCCTGTTTAGGAATTGCTCTGACAGGTACATGCTTACATTCTGTTTTCCATGGAAGAGAGGAAAGCAGAAAATACTCCTTTGTGCCAAGCCTGACGTAGGTAGCCAGGTAGTTTCACCTCCTTCTACAGACTTTGTAGGGAATCAGGACATCCCCAAAGCCCTGTCTCCTCAGAACTTCATATTCCACCATTTCCTGTTAAAGCTAAAATTCCACTGAACCTTCCTGTATGTGCATATGCACATCTAGCAGAATCCTGAAACACCATGGATTCAATGGAAATTTCCCGTCAGTTTATATATGCTGTCAGAGCCAGCTATAATAAAGAAACCACAAGTTACTTGCTTTAATCTTCAACAGAACACCAGGGTTTTGGCAGGAGACACTTTCATCAGAAAGTTTATAACCAACAGTTGGGGATGTTTTCGGCTAACAGGCATATGTCAAAGATAAATACAGTTTAATTATAGCTTGTGTGTTTATTCTTTAATAATGAATTTGATTTTCGCTAAACATATTTAGTAATCAGGGAAAAAATATATTCCCCTAATTTGCATCATCAACGTACAGTTAATTCAGTTAGCTCTCAGCCTTTTTCCCTGGAAAATATTTTCCCAAACTACTCACATCCATAACTTACTTTTTCAGAATAAAACACTGGAGTAAGCATCTGACACAGAACACGCTTATTAAGTAATATACCTTAAAAATATTTTGCGAGGATAGATTGTTTTTTCAAGCTCCAGAGCTCTAACTTCCTCAGCAGTTTTGATGCTGCTTCCCCATCTTTGGTTTCTACTGCTTCTACTGCTACAAAACTTTCCTAGCTTCACAACATTTAATTCTATTAAAAAGAATGTGCCCTGAAAGTGAGATGTTGTCATTTGGGAAAAGAAAATGACTTTAAAAATTCATATAAAAACTTTGAAGCTCATATTGGAGATTCCTTCCTGACCATTTACTTTCTTCCTTATGTTTCCGAAAGAAAGGTATTGCACCACTGCACTGGTAGAATGACAAAAACAATGCTACATTCTGTGCCTTCTCAATTATCCTTTTGTCCTTTTATAAAGAACAAGCCAAAGAAAATTGATCCATACAAAAATAAAGGAAGCTTTCAATCAGCAAAATAATTTGCCAAAGACAACAGTGTACTCAGATCAGTTACAACTTTTCAGAGAACTGAAGATTTCAGTAATGTTATTTAAGTTTTAACATTAATGAAAAAGCTTAACTCAACCTTTTCGTTGGGTGGGCCAAGTGAGCTATTTTAACAGATCTGAGTCTTCTGCTTTGTGCCTTGAGCTTGCTGCCTCAATCAAAATGTATATTTTACTAGGAATTTTAAGTTATAATAACCTGCATCAGTTTTAGACAGGAAGGGACAATCTGGCTTATCAAGTCAAGTCTCTACTATCACAAAGAGAAATGACCTTTTATCCCATTAATCTACTCATATTTAGATGCTTCAGAATTTGTGACTATTAGAAATCATCTTACTTTTCCAGACCATTCTTGTTCAGGGCCAGTTAGCAATGTTGACACCAGTTATAACAGCTCCTCTGTCAGCCTGGTGTTTTAAACTTCCAATGTTTTTATGTCATGGTATCCTACAGTAAGCCTTCATTTTTCTAGGCTAAACAATATCCAAGCTCTTTCAGCACCTCCTCTTCTCCTTCCCCTGGTCATCCTAGTAGTCTTCCTCTGTACCTGATCCACTCAGAATTCTTTCCTGAACAGAAATTAATCCTCAGCAATTAGTTTTACAGATCTTTTATGATTTAGGTCCCTGTTGTAGTACGTAAAATCTTGTTTATTTGTTCATTTGTTTTTTATTAAGAGAGTACCTTCTCTGATTTGTTATTAATTCCTCTGGTGATACTTGCAGTTCCAGGTGCTACTTTTTCCATTGACTTTATAGTTTCCCAAATTTATAGTTTCTTGACAAATGCAGTGTAAGACTCACACCTACCTCAGAAGGAACTTTCGACCCAGGCAGTACAAAGACAGAAGCTGAGGAGAGGAAGATACATAATGCTGCAAGGTGATATTTAAGAGAAGTGAAAGTCACAGGATAAGCTAGCCATTGAACAATACATACGATTTCTAAAAACTCTAAAATCGTGAAAATGCTATCTGTTTACATCCCGTTTACAGATTTCTGCAATCTTTTCTCCAGAGCAGAAGTACAATACCTGCAGGAACAGTAGCAGGTAGTTTCTGGAAGGCAGGCCAGGCACAGAGACTCGGAAACAGGCTGAAAACAAAACCAAGTAGGAGGCAGACACCTCAGTGTAGCAGAGATACTCTCTCATGTTTGTTTTTATAGGTTCAGGCATCTAACCTGTTTCAGCTGGATCACAGCTGGCCTCTCTAAAACAACTTTAAATCAATGTATCGGTTAAGAGGTTCAATGTCTTAGAGGGGGTAGAGGTGCCTGAAGGTTTGCAAGGCAATCCACAATCCACACAGCAATCCCAAAACGGCGCAATCAAAATTCTTGCAGCACCATACACTCTCACTGACACACCTTTCCCCCAATAACCTCTGCCTTTAAAACATTTATCCTTACGTTTTCAAAGTCCAGCAAAGGATATTAGCCTCTCAGTAGACTGCCATTAAAATGTTGCATGCCTCTTTGAAAGCCTAAATGGTGGAGTTTTACTGTCAATAACCAATTTTTATTTCTGTTAAGATGTAATTGCACTAGTCTTTGGAACACAGCTGCACTATTTCCTACATCTTCAATAATTACTTATTATAAATTTACAATTTATATTGTCACATTGTATGAAACACAGCCTGTAAAGCTCTGCTGTTTTTAAATCCAGCTTGTGTCAATTCATACTGTCAAATCGTTCAGTCTCAAAATGAATATATGCTATATTTATAGGAAGAATCCATACTTTTCTAACTTGTAAATGTTGAGAATCACACCTTTTGCACAGTTAGGATTCTGTTTATTTTTACAGTTATTGTCTTTTGTTTCCTAAAATAGGATCTGCCAAAATCAAAGGAAAAAAAAAAAAGAAAGCATTCTATTTGTTCTTTTTATTTAATAAAAATTTAAAGCTAAAAGCTGCTTAGCCACAAGGGAAGCAATGCAGACCAGTGATAAAGCCAGTAGTCGCTATTTTTAAAGCTGTCTTTTATTTCTGTAATGCTGATGGCCAAACTCAAGCTTTAAGTAACACTTCCCCTTGTGACCAGGCTGCTTTCAACTTTTCCATTTTATTAAAAGAGCTAAATTGAGGGTATTCCATGAGACTAATTTGGAGTTCAGCTGTTGTTGTTGTTTTTAAATAAAAAATGAAAGCCAGAACTGGTCTAGTCATCAGGGAAACAGTACATGAAGTTAAGCTGGGAATAACCCACACCGCCCTGGGACTACAGAGTGTTTATATAACGTTTGTGATGTGAGAAGTGTTTGATTATGGAAACCTGTCAGAAAGTGAGAATACGCATGACAGTAAATACTGGCTTTTATCTCTTTGCTTATTTAATTGTTATTGCAAAACACTTATTTTAAAAAGTCATTAAAAGTACAGTCTTCAAGTGTTGCTGCAATGTGTTTGCTATCATCTGATTCGCCTTCTTCCTCCTCTTTGAAATACTGCAAAATATATTTTCATCTCAGCAATTTGGAACTAGCCATAAAACACATGTTCTCAAAGCTCCATAATCACATAGATAATTCTGTACTAGAAGTATTAGTTTAGGAGATAAAATGAAGTTGTAAGTAACAGTTTTTTCATCATCCTATAATTTCAAAATAGCTCCTTAAAACAGCAGACTTTGCAATGGTTTTAGGCTTCGGCTCACACATTGATTCTGAGCCAGAGAACACAGAAATGGATTTCAACCTCACCAAGGATGTGTTGGAAGTAACTGTGCAGAGCAGTTCTATAGATCCTGCTGAAGTGCAGGAAAACACGCAGTTAAGAAGTAAGCAAAAACTATGATTTCTTTTACTTTCAATCATTTACCTATAATTTCTGCTTACCTTGCTTGAAACATCTGTCATCAAATGTACACTGGAGCCAGTGAAAATTCTGGTTTAAGCAATTGTTCCTAATAGATGCATTTTCCCCACATAACAATTCATTGGTATCTAAAGCAGCATACTAAGAAGAAGCTGCAAGCGCATTCTGTTAGACACAGGGGTGACACGAGTTAATTTCATTGCTGTCAGGAGATATCTTGATGGGTATATATTGTGCGTTATCATGAGTTACCACAGCTGCATGGGATTATGTCTTCTACTAATAATGGCATAATAGAATACCATAACTTGTCACAAGATTTCAAGTCGGCTATGAAATTAACCTATTTCATCACTGAAAAAAAGTCTCTACTGATTTTTTCCCCCTTTTTTTAATGGGACTTTTGTGCGCCTGTAAATAGGAATTAGGAAAGTTTCAAGGAACTGTGGAATGGCTTCATTTATTGAATAAACCTTGCATGTAGTTTCTAAAATTCACTCATCATATTCTGTGTAAACAGATAATGTGAACCATAGCACAATTTTATAGAAAATGAACAATTAATATCTTAAATTGCCAATGGCAATTAAAGAAGTAGAATCTACCCTCTGGCCTATGTCACATTCCCCACATTGCAAAAGGTAATGTCAGCGTTTCCTGCAGCATCCTCTGGAGGCCATCAAACTTCACAACACTGAAGAATGACTTTATTAAGAAGTTCTAAAAACAGCATGCCAGAACCTAATTTATAGTTCTTTCCCTTTTAGAAAGAAACTTCAGAAGATAAAAATGCATCAACAAAGTTGCTCATTCATAGGAAATAAGATGGTTTTCACAACTGGATGAATTTTGTACCAATTTAGACAACTTAATCAGCTCAGCAAATAACCAGAGGTGTGCTGCAGTACACATCAGGGAGGCTCTAGAAGGTACCTGAGGGAAGGAGAGAGCACAGCTACCTCCTCCAGTGACGTGAAGCCATTAGACTGGATCATCCCGGCTTTTCTAATCAGTGGCCTTTTAAAATAGAAGCGATTTTTGAAGTTGGATGGATCCAAATTGCTACAGGCCACCAGGTGAGAAACTGAAAGAGCTCTGTATGTAGCCACAGTTAAAAGGTGCAACACTGAAATTCCAGCATTGAAGAGGCACACCAGGTATTACCACAGTGAAGTCCGCCACTCAAAACAATATTTGAAAACCACTTAAGAAAAGAATAACTGCTGCTGGCCATTTAAAAGTACCCAGACATTTAAACAGTCGGTCTTACTGTGAAAAGCAAGTTAAAAATATTGACATTAACAGAGAAATAGCTTATTCATCTCCTCCTAAGATTTTTCAAGTAATTTGGCAGCAACGGCTCTGTTTTATCTGATTTGAACTATAGTTCCACTTTCACCATGGCTGTGACTGTACAGTTCAGATCAGATCCAAAAGCAGTGTTTACAACATATTGCTGAATTGCTCTAACAATGCAGCGTGTATACCAAATGGAAGGAACAGAGTATCTTGCATAAGACCACATCGAGGCAAAAGAGCAATCAGCAGCTACTACCCTCTGGTTGTTTCCTGAGAGAAAAGAATAGCTCGCTCAAGTGCCTCTCAATAATTCTTGCCGGGGTTTCCAGCAAGGTCAACAAAGCTTCATGGTCAATGGCTAGTGAGAGTGAAAGGATTAGCAAAAGCATTTAATTTTTGTCCATTGATGACAGCAGATCACTGAGCAATAAGATTTCCTTTCTTACTCTCAGGGTCATGTAGACGAACTGTTCTTGCTGAAGTTGCAGGAATTAAACTTGTAAAATATGCTTTGCAAAATTTAGGGGAGAAGTTAGATTTGATTTTAATTGTTTAGCAAACCCCAAGAGCTAGAGTTCATAAATTAAAAGGTTTTGTGAGCACAAACATTAATTGAGTTATATGTGCTTTCTGAAATGTACTGTCAGTTGGTTCTTGAAAAGATTAATGTTCTTGTGATTTCTTTGTATGCATGTCTGAATTCTCAGCTTGTCCCTGCGGGTTCTGTTTAGTGGCATTTGGGTCCTCTGATGGAGCAGATGACTTTTTGCAGCTGACAGTGTTGTAACAGGGATCAGAAAAAAGCTTATTCCTTGACCCCCCCAGTCTGAAAGAGGAACTAAAAATGCAGATATGGGGAGAAACTGCTATTTAACGTTTTCATTCTGTTGATAAAAACAGGCTTATTTTCTCTGATGAGAGTGGTCTGAGCCTTGCCAGAATCTTCCTAAAGCCTGTTGAAGGCATAGATTTCCCTGCTGGATTTTGTTTTCTTTCTTTGTTTAACAGATAGAATAATATTTCTGGGGAGGGAGACAGGCAGAGGTAGGGAAATGTTGCCTATGGTGGTGGTGGTGGTGGTGAATACACATGTGATCTTTGTTTTCCTTTTCCCATCTTCTCATTTACAACACAGGGTTTGCTCCAAAGCCATCACAGGAAGCCTCCCCCCCCCCCCGCCCTTTCTTTTGGTAGTGAAAGGAATTTCTACCTTAGTAACACTGTTCTTTTCTCTGCCTCTTCACAGGCAGTCACAGACACAGCTTTTCATATTTTCATGATGTTTCTGTGTTAACAATCTGGGAATTATAAATGCTTTATAGGTTTCTCTGGCCAGGTCTGTGGAGTGAGCATTAACAGTAACTTTGTTTAGAAAACTCTCAGGAGACAGGCTGAACGCTGCTCTTTTTAAGACTTGAGGGAAGTCTGAGCTATCATGAAAACTTTCTGGGTTTTTTTTAAGAAAATAAATAGTGCCTCTTCACTTAAACTTCCTCTATGTCCCTCATTCTTCCTATTCAAAAGCTGCCCACAGAGAATTAGTTTAAAAAAGGCAACTAAAATTTATGGTTTAAATTTGTCATTAATATGCATTAAAATTCTCTATATTTGCTTAAAGGCTGCAAGTTATACTACCATACCTATTATTTGGTTGTTTGATTTTTTCTTTTTTTATGAGAATCTTGCAATAAATTTTTTGTCTGCATTGTATCAGTGGGGGATATAATTAAGAACAGAATTCAACATTGTAGGGACTTTTCCTGGGTTACTTAACCGAACTGAACATCTTCAGCTGGGTTCCCAAAAGTGAAGGACTTCAGCTAGGTCAGTAAAATAATTTGGGCAGAGAATTGTGAGAGCCCTTAAGTGCTCAGTAGGACTGTGTTGGACACTGAAATTCCCTGGGCTCTGCCTTCTGTATTCAAACTGAAAGATAACCTTCTTCCCTAAATACATAAATTACAACAAGAGGGAGTGAGATCAACCTCAGATAATCCTAGGAGAAGAGAAGAAATGGGCCCTCCTGTGAGAAGCAAGAAGACTAATTGTGCAGTAAGTAAGCTAAAAGCTGCCTAATAGCAAAATTTAATAGAAAAAGAACAGAGGCCTCTTTTACCCATCAATATGTGTTTAATCATAAAACAAAATATACAGGCGGGTTAGGTGCCAGTACAGAGCATTATCTAGAAATATAGGTCATGTGTCTCCACATTTCTACTCAATGGACTTTTACCACGTACAGAAGGCCCTTAGATTCATGCTGTTTGCCAGGTCTTCGAGCAGCTTACTTTCAGCAGAAACCAATTAGTTTTATGAAAGCAAAATGCAAGTCATCCCAACTGACAAGAGGCCTAATGACAGACCATTGCCCTTTCCACTGGTAATAACAATATTCCCCAAATATTCGAGTTAAATTGAAATACACATATGTCCAAACATGTAATTTCTCAGAGTTTAAGATGGTTAATACCTATGGTTAAGTACATAGGTCCCAGTCAGTAACTGAGACCACACCCCTGAACAGCATCTTAAAAGGCAGATTTTAATTATTAATGCAGGGTAGATATAATTTATTGTTACCATTGGCACTCTTAGAAGCCACTTCATTAAATTTCAGGTATCAACAACAAAATGAGTAATGACCTAATTAAATATAGTACAAACTCTCAGTGGGTCTATGTCTTGTACAGCATATAAGGCTGAAGAACAGAGCAGGCAAAGGAGGCCCTGACAACAATCACAAGATCATAAGAACCTGTCAACTCAGAACCATCAAGAAACTCAATATTGTTTTTTAAAATGGATTAAGCAAACCATATAATAATTTCCTTTCTCCCCTAAGGTTGAATATAATTTAATTGATGTAATTCCGCATGTGAATGCCCAAAGAGGACCTGAATATATTCGCACTATTTTATTTAAAAGATGTATCTTTAGTTGAATTCAGATCCTGAATGTCCCTCTCTCTCCCCATAAGAAGCTTTAAATAAGCAACGTCTTTAAACTGAATTTTGAGAAGGACAGGAAACAGCTTTGAGCAGCTCCTTTGTTCTTCTCTTCTTTGTATCTGGTGCTGATGGGCCAGCACCAGATACAAAGCAGAGAAGTTTGAGTACTTTCCTCGCTTTCCCATGCTAGGACCATTGCAGAGGGATGTCAGAAGCTTTGCACAAGCACAAGCAGAATCATCTGATTTCTCCTTAGGGTGTCAGACAAAGCCCATTGAAGCCACCTTTTTTTTTTTTCCTGTTGTGCTGTACCTGAAATATTGTAAAATTCTTAAGAGATGAGCTAAAGTTTGTGCCTGGTCTTTTGTTTGAACTACATCACCCCTTCCCAAGATTCAGCTTATGCAGACGTAAAAAGAATGTACCCTTTCCCCCATCCATTTGTGAAACAAAAAACAAAACAAAACAATACCATTATCTAGATCACAATACATGTATTTCACATATTTCAGTTTCACCTCAGTGAAAGTGCCTGAGAAAACAAAACAAAAGAGCAATCTGCTTTCATATGCAGAAGCAATAATGCTATTGCAAGATGAAAGAGGAGGGATTTTTTTGTATACTATGTGAAAAGGGACAAAGTTTGCAAGTCAAAAAACAAAAACCTGATAATTTTCAGGTTTTTCTCAGACATTATACGGTGATTGGCATTCCAAGCAATGCATTCTCATTGATCCCCTGCCTGGTGGAGAAAGGCAGTTATACACATTTCTGGTCAGAAAACTTTGCAATTTTGTAGATTAATCTCCTTTTATTTATTTATTTATTTATTTATTTTTATTTCCAGGAGTTTATTTTTTTTTAGCAGCATGCTCTTCTGAGAAACCCTGATTCTAGATCAACCATTGCAACCTGAATGCATTTACAGTGAAAGCTGTGTGAGAATTCTCCCTGGGCTTCTGGGAACGCCAGATTGATTTGTGTTACTAGTGTTTAGTAGAGCAGTAGGTTACTACAAAAAGTGATTTTGAGATACGATCTCCAGTCGAAATCCATAGCTGTAGGGAGTGATACTTTCAACTAGATATTTTTCCTGCATTTTGGAACCCTTGGATTGCCATCAATAGCCAAAAAGCACATAGTTCTAAAGTAATCCTAAGATGTTTACACTAAGTAGATGGGGAAACTCAATGCAGGCAAGATATTAAATTAAACGTTAGAGCATTTTAATTTTTTAGATATTATTTACTGAAACCTGGGGTAAGAGAATGCAGTGAACTGAAAATACCAAGCAAGGGACAAAAATCCATTTGACAAATCAGGTCACTAAGGAACTCTCTGAGGCTTTAGCTGTTGAAAAGACTTAATTTTTTAAGACAAGCTTTTTTTCCATCATGCTGCAACATAACCTTTTCTTTCTTTCTCCTCTGTCCCACTCAAGCTGCTATACTTTAGGATCAGTTCACTCTGTTGAAAACCCATTGTAAAAATGTCAGGGTTCATATAGCTCATTGCTATAGATGACCTTGTAGTACTCTTTGCTCTTACATCACTTCTTTTAATTTCACCTTCCATTAATCATCTCTATTTCTCTCTAGTTACAATGCATCTATTATACTGTTGTTGGATTTTTTTTTTCTTTCCTCTGAAGCTTCCTGGTCTGCTGTTTTTCTTCGGCTTTCCAATCTTTTCCTTTTCTTTTTTTCCTTTTTTTCTTCTTATAAAATTTACTCTTTTTATCTCAGATATAATTATGTTTTATTATAGACAATGCCTTTAAAATTAGTGCAAAACTTATTTATGTTCAGTAAGTCAACCTACAATGCAGACTAGTTTTTGGCAATGTTATTGCTACATAAATTGTGCTTCATCCTGCCTTACTTATTTTCATGTAGATTCCCCAATGTGAAGAAGAATCCGTTGTCGTACCCGCCACGCTTCCTGCTCAGCCTTCTATTTCTAAGCCATTTTTATTTTTCCCATCCTATTACATGTACAGTCTCAAAGTCAATTTGTATTCTTCAGGAAACTCTTTTGGACCTTTCTTTTCTAGTTAACCTAAAACACCCTTCCAAATCATATTCTTTTAAACATCTTTCTTCTTTCTGTTATTCTTCCACTGACATAAGTTTTTACTAGGTATTTAAAAATTTATATCTAAAATTTTGTTATACTTTAAAGCTGTATTTTTTTTCTTTCTCCAATTCTAACTATCCATTCTATCCTTAAATGCCATAGTCTGACATTTTCCTTGCCTTTTTAGTAGTTATTGTATCTCTGCTTTTAGCTAAACACAGTTTAATTTTTGCTTATAACTCTCTGGTAAAAGTTCACTGTGTTTGTTCTCAAAATCTGAAATAAAGTGATATATTTTTATTAATTTCCTAAGTATATCATTAATATTTCTTCTGTATGATTAAAATGAATTCACAGATATCTCCCAGTGGATAAATATCAGTCAAAAAATAAAAGGAAGGAGAAAAATAGATAAGATTATACATTTCTCTTTAAATTGTTGCAATTCAGAGACTACCTTATCTGATTCACATCCTATTTTTAGAAAAGATTTTCATCAACCCCAAATTTACCTCAATATTAGGGCACAAAATCAGAAGAAACTGTAAGTGCAATTGGAAATAAGTGCTGCCTTTCCATTGCGCACTAATCTTTAATTCAGATGATTTTGGTTTTATACTTATGATTTTCATCCCCCTTGAGCAACATATAACTATTTTTCCCCTTCTAACCTAAATATCAGTGTAAAATCTTGATCATAGTGACATAAAAACTCAGTGTACTATGTAATTTATTTTCCAATCTGAATTGAGAAATCCTTTCTAATGTTGATACTCTGACCCATAAATCTTTCACCTAGAGAGTACCTTGCAAACATTTTCTTCCTTCACATAGTCAGTCTTTTTAAATCAATTTGAATCTTTTGTTCAGTGAATAATAAATGGAACTTTTCTGATTATAGAAAAGATTGCAGCACACATCTAATGTGATGCTTAACCCAAGTGTGTTTTACTTCCTTTTTCCAACTGTTAATTATCCTTGTCCTGTTACAAGTCTTGTAACTCCCATGTCTGCCTACACAATTCAATTAATATCACCTTATATAAAAACACAAGCAGTTTCACTCTACCTTATTTTTGATGATTTTCCTCCTTCTGATTCTCCTGCCACATAACAGCCATTATTAATGATCACTTCCTCAGTGCCACATTTCCTGGAGGTTTTAAAGTGGTTACTTTCTCAGCGCCCTCCCTTAAGAAGCTTTTATGTGGTTCAAATTCCATTGCTAACTACCATGCTATTTCTAACCTTCTATTTCTTAGTAAAGTTCTTGAAAAGATATTCTGTTCTTAACTTCCCAAACACCTTGTTAATAATAATCTCTTTGATTGTTTCCAAGTAGGGTAGATTTTCATCTCCAGCACAGAGCGAAACTGTTCTATTCCACTTACAAGAGTTGAAGATCTCTCGAAATCTTACCTAGTGATCATAGTTCTTTTCCCTCCTCATTATTTTAGATGACAGTATGGCATTTGGCAATAAGAATTTAATATTTTATTACAGTATTACAGATCATGAGATATTTCCAATTCTTGGCAAGTTCATTTTAACGGTAACACTTTTTTCCTCTAGTTGTTATTTGTCTCTTTTTTTTTTTAGTTGTCATTTTATTTTATTCACTTTTGTAACATATTTGATCTGTTAACTTCTTTTTCTTTCCTCTTCTTCATTTGCAACAGTCCTGCAATTACTGGCATAATATTATAATGGTAATAACATCACACTCTGACATTTGAATTTTTAATTAAATTACTGATCAACTCTTAACTGCAGTGTTTTTACCAAGTGCTACTTAGAGATGCTAAAGAAGTTCAGCCATTGATCTCAGAACTTAATTTTGTATAAGCTACTTTCATTTTCATACACTTCAGGAACAGCTTGTGTTCCTCAAAGAAAATTCTGCAAATTAACATACTGTACTTGCATGTCAGCTCACTTGCACAGCTAATTAAATATTTCTCATGTGCATTACAGATGATGACTACTTCAGTTTATGTTTCAGCGATGTTTTCCAACATTCTGTGATTTATTTATAGGTATATCTATGGCACCAATCATTGGAGTATTTGAGCACATAGAAATGATTAAAGATACATCAAAATTACTTCTGGAAGGTAGCACTTTTCTTTCTCTGCTTTGAAGCTGCTTCTTTACCATAATCTTCTGGAGAATGATTCCTCCTGTGTTCAGTGTCATTACTACGTACCTATTGGGGAATGCCAGTTAATATAGATATGCCTTGTGCTGAGCTTGAAAGTCATGTGAAAGAGGCTCCACTTGTTTGGGATCAGCTTTGTAGGAATTTGTTTCTTATTATTGCCCTGTTGCTGAGAATGCCCTCCTTTCCATTGTCACAAGATGAAAGCCAGGGATCTATCAGCCAAGTATCCCAAATGAGTGTAGCAATCACACTGGGAAATTGTGAAAGACAGTACTTGAGATAAGTGGGCTTCAGCCTTTCATATGTTTGATGAGGGAAGGGAAGGGGGAGGAAGAAGCAGGACAAGGTTTTCAACATACTTACTTTTAGTATGAAGAACTCTCTAGTTTCTCTTTATCCTCACTCACATAGACTTCAGTTCCATTTTGAGACAAAATTATTCTCTATTAATATTTAAGGAATCAACATTTTGGCCACAGTACTTAGGTAAAAACAAAACCTGTTTAAGGAAATTATAGACAATGTTAAAAATTAATTCCTCAAATAGGTCTTATGATGATAATTGTCTACTTCTGAGCACATTGTCTTGAGGCAAAACAGAACTAAAACTCAAGTATTTTCCTCCTCTCTGAAAAAGACTACATAAATTGTAAATTAAAATAAATTATTGTATTTAAATCTGTTTTAAAGTTCTCATATTTTTTTTCCCCTTCTGGAAAATCCTACAATAAAGTTATATCTCAGTTATGGCCCCTCTGGAGTTTCCATTTCCCAAAAAGAAAAAGACAAAAATTTTTGACCAGGAATTGAATTTTACTTGTATACTATGTTGCAACTTATTTACACAAGAAGGAAAAAACTCCCGAAACCTGATAAAGTTCAAATTTGGTCATGTATAAATTTATTTTGACTTATAAGACTTCAGATTTTACACATGGGCTGGAAAAGGTGTGCAGGCACATTCATGATTTTATTTTAAAGTCTATAGGACCCCAAAATTCCTTCTAAATTTTTCAGGATTCTATTTCAGCGTGGCAGACAAGCAGCCACAAGAAAAAGAAGTGGTAGAGTTAAGCAGATATTGTAGGCAGATTTGCAACACATTTCCTCTCACCATTTTCCCATGCCACAGCTCACTGGACATAGATGCAAGATTCCATAGTTTTAATGAACAGTTAACATGCTAATGTGGCAACAGATGAGCAGACCTTTTCAAGAGGCAATTACTGTAGAGACCTCAAAAACTAAGGTAAATTTCAGTGACAAACCATAGGTATAACATAAGCCATTAAATTTAGAGGACATTTAGACAAAAGCCAAAACAACATAAACTCTTGTGAAGTTTATCTTTGAAAAGATAAACCAAATACAGATTTTATTCAAAAATATAAAATATGGAATCGCTAGATGTGGATTGTTCTGTTCCGTTTTCAAAAGGGCAAACTCATACTGCTTTGAGATTTTGGTCTTTGTTTGGCTTTTTGCCTTTTTTTTTTTTTCTTTTTTTTTTTTTTTTTTCTTTCTCTAGAAGCTTTAACAACATGAATAGGAAGTTATTTATACTTCTTATTCACAGGTACCCCAAAATGAAATAGCATTCTTTCCCTACTCCTGCTTCAAGAACCATACAGCTCAAATCATTAATATAACAAAAACTGTACGTAGGAATGCATAGCAAAACAGTTTACTGCTTGCAATTCTACGTATTAGACAACAAGTCACAGATTCACTGCAGTAAAAATGTGTTGAAAAGAATGTAGTATATCACTTTCAAGTTTGCTTTATACGTAAAAAGTATGACGGAATCAAATACACAGTTAGAATAATGAGCTTAAAATCTGAGCTAAAGGAAACACCTGAATGCCTGGAGTTTTGTTTGGCAGAACATCCAAAACATGTTTCTTGCTGATGGTTCTGTGTTACAAGGCCCTTAGGAGATTGATTCTCCATGAATTAGTAAAAATCTGTGGGGCCAAATGCAGTTTTGCATGCGTGGGAATAGGGAGAAGGGAGATGAGAAGATGTCCAGTTCAGACTGGAGTGTCTGTTGCTGTATGTCACTGGTCAGACAGCAGAACAACGAGAGCCTTGGCACAGCCAGCCTGTCCTCCGGATCTGTGCGGAGGTGGCCTGAATGGCACTGGGTGGGGAATGAGCAAAGTGACTGTGCTATTGCCACCACATTTCCTACCTCTGGAGCAGCCATTCTCTGCTGTTAGGGGCAGCAGAGCACGGAATACAGCTGGAAAGAACCTGATTACTGTAGAGAATGATTTAGAGTGATATGTCAGGAGTAGGACTGGTAATTTTGGAGGCAATCTGGAAAGAATCTGGGTAAAGAAGTTTTAGCAGAGCTCTAGTAAGACCTGAAAAAAGCTCTTTCTGGGATCTAGTATTTCAGGCGCAAGTGTTAACCTGGACAAGATAAGTACAATTCAAGGGAAGGAGACAAGAAAAATGGCATGAAGAAGCAAATACAAATGATTACACTCCATCCAGTACTTGGGGAAAAAGCAAGAAGGCAAGAAGCCTGAAGTATAGAGAGTTTTGTGTTATACTGAACACAGTAGGACACATGTCCATATGACATGAGTGAAAGAGGGAGTAAAATTTTACAGGAAAAAAAGGAGTCCAAATAGCTTGTCTAAAAATTTGAGAATTCTGTAAAATATTTGGACTGAGAGCAAGAGGCATTTAATACTGGTGTACTAGGACTTGGAGGGTTTATGCATTTTTTTATTAATATAGGAAGTAGAAGAACATATGGTGGCTCACCCAGGGTAAGTTCAGAAATAATCAAATCAAGCTCAAGGGAGTAAAATTTCTTTTTAAAATACAGGCACAGACATACACAAACACAGACACACACTCAGCATTGCCCAGAAAAAAGACCGCACTAATATTTTACAATATTTTTTGACATTAAACTGTTTAGGTCTGATACACATATTTTGAAATTTATCGTGGCATAAGTGTACAAAAAATAGAGATTTCTTCTAAACAGTCACACTGAGAAAGTGCTAAAAACCAAATGTTATCTGTATGAGCACCCTTTGTTAGGAAAATATGAAGGTTTTGTATTGTATTTGCTATAGCAGATACTACCTGCACTTTGGTATGCTCAATTATCTGGTATTAACAGCAGCACGCTTTATTTTAATATCAACCTTTTACTACAGTCAGCAAATATTGTGTATTTTGTTTAAATTGACATGTCATATGTTATTATAAAATATGAAAAGGAATGATTGGGTTTTTTAGAGTTAGGCAGAATCATTTTACTGTGGTTTGGCTCAAATGAATAGCATATTTTCTTTTAGACAAGCTTCAAAAAAACCTATGAGAAAATAGAGCAACCAATAAAACAAACATTAAAATGTGAAATACCAGCTAATGATTAATTGTTTACATTTTTATTAAATTACTTACAGATCTGACTGCATCTTAACCTCCTCTTGGACTGGAAAATATAAATAATCTTTTTATGAGATGGTTGATAACTGAGATAATACAGGTATCAGTTTTCATGCATATACACAAATCTCCTTTGCACTCTGTATACCACTTTATGTGTGCTAGCCAAAACTGGTTGTCAAGATTTGTGCTTAAAACAATAACAACCAAAAAAAAAAGTGGCATTCTTTAAGGGTCCTAATTGACTGTGTTTTATTATGCAATTATCTTAATGCTGAACTCAAGAGTAAATGGGTCAGTCATCACAATCTCCTCATTAAATGAAGACAGTGAGATTAAAGTTGAAAAATCTACTATACTATTGAGTGTAGTTACTGATTATACCATGGAATCAACAATCAAAATACAGTGTAAAAACAGGCAGAGATTTTAAGACAAGCATAACTTCCAGTTGTCTGAATGCAGCTCTAAAACTTCATTTCATTATCTGCTTTTGTTCAAACACTGGGCAAATATAGACATTGCTTGTGAAAATAGTAGCTGAAGAAATATTAGTGAATTATTAATTGATATGACATTTACTCTAGTCTAATATCAAGAAAGTTCTTTCTTGGTGACTTGTTTCACGCTGGCAAAGCTGTATATATTTGTTATCACTAGAAGATGATTTGAAAGTCTTTTACTTCCAACATTTATGTGCAAGAAAGATTGGTAGCTCACAATATCTTCCTAAAGATGAGACATCCAACATGATCCAGTTACTTGCTTTTCTAGATATTTTAAAAAGCAGAGAGAATAAAAAGTGCTGCAGCAGGAGGCAGGCACAAGGACACAATGGTGATCGTTATGGAAAACACAAATCCATGATTTCTACATGAGATAATATTCCCAAAGGACTGGGAAGTAGTAAGCAAAAAATTGAGAAGCCCTAAAAATAAGTAAAAATGTATCATTGTCTTTGGAAA
Source organism: Cnemophilus loriae (assembly GCA_013397755.1). NCBI lineage: Eukaryota > Metazoa > Chordata > Aves > Passeriformes > Corvidae > Cnemophilus > Cnemophilus loriae. Next base: position 3,145,415 of record VZTF01004030.1, read on the forward strand.
AAAAAAAAAAAAGGAAAGAGAAGGGAAGGGAAAGGAAGAGAAAACAATTTTTGAACAGCAAGTTGACAAAGATAGGAAAATCAGCCTTTCAAATATGCCTTCTTTGCTGTTTTTGTTTGCATACCCTTTCTCCAAATTGTCTGCCAAATTTGTTTACTAGTTTTGAGCAGTGGACTGGCATGATTTATACTCCAGTACTCATCCATCCAAATTTCTGTATTCACTAACATATTAATAAGGTATCCTTCCAGACTGGACTGATTATTCAGATAAAAGTGATATTTTTCTAGAGACAAACACATATTTTCCAGTAGTATACATTTAATTTTATTTCTGTAATAAAATTGATCATGTCCTCAAAAACACCATAGGCTTGTTGAGCTTGTCTCTTACTCACAACTTTAATTCCAATAGATCTCCTTTCTCCCATAAGAATTTGTTGTTGATAGAGATTTTGTTTGTAAAGAACTTCAGATAAGTGTGTGTTGAAAGATGCTCCCATACAGAATGTTCTGTTTAGGAAGCATTTTCATTTTAAGGATTATCACACCACTGGGAATTCTGAGCTTTGTACACTTATAATCAAATCAACCCTGCTTCCTCCGAAAGTTTTCATCTCTCAGAAATATCACTTTTGAGATTCATATTAGTGATTTTATCCACAGAGATTTTTTACAGTTATATTAAATCTTCATGAAAGTGTTTTTTCCTCACTGGAGAGAAGAACTTGAAGGAACAGAAGACCTAATGCTTTCATATGTCCATTTCTGTCCATTTGAGTAGAAAGTGCATGAAAACTGTTTGATTTCCCTACAAGCTTTCCATACAAGTGTTGTACTCTGGAAATAGTTAGGAAGTGTTTTGCCTTATTTTTGTTTACTACTTCCAGTCTAGTCTAGTTACTGCCACCGGTGGCCCAGAATTTCAGTCCAGGTCTCAATCAGTGAAAGTATTGCATGTAAGAATACCTTAAGTCACAGGTAGGAGATTTTTCCAATAAAAAACACCTCTCAAATCTCCCCCTATCCCTCACCAAGTAGAGATATTTGTAAAAACAGCTATTTCAAATACACATGTGGTTTTTGTTATTTTCATACTGTAGTATTTTAAAGATAACTCTACCATTAATTCCTGCATGCTAGCTGAGAAATAATTTAGGCTGATGAAGATACCAATTAATAAGGGAAAGGACAAGGAAGGAATAAAGGCAGGAATAAAGGCAGGAAGAAAGGCAGAAGGGAAGGAAGGTGGGAAAGCTGGAAGGAAGGAAGGAAGGAAGGAAGGAAGGAAGGAAGGAAGGAAGGAAGGAAGGAA